>PVKP010036527.1:0-22392 GCA_004027715.1 Plecturocebus donacophilus | reverse complement strand
CAGTAAGAGTATTTTCATATACTTAAGATCTGTTTGTTCCCTCACTCCACCTTTTTATTTTATGTGAATGGTCTGTTTATATCCTTTGCCTGTTTGTGTATTGGGTTATTGGGTTTTTTCTTGTTGAGTTCTGGTAGCTTTTTCTATACTAGGGAAAATACCCCTTTAGTCTATTATTATATGTGTCAGAATTCCCTCCACCACCCTCAGCTTGTCTTTTGACTCTGCTAATAGCATTATTTTGCCAGGAAAGTTTCTTAAAACACACTTATGTAGTCCAGTGTAGCAATCGTTTATTTTATGGCTTTTATATTTTGAGTCTTTGTTACAAAGTCATATATATATATATATATATATATATATATACACACACACACACACACACATAAAGCATATTGAAGTCTTTTATATATATATATATATACACACACAGCGTATTATATATTATATATTTGTACATATGCATACAGCATATTGCAGTCATATATATACACACACAGCATATTATATATTTATATATATATATACACACACATACAGCATATTGAAGTCTTTTATATATAGACATATATATAATATATAGGCTTATGTATATACATACAGCATATTGGACTTTGTTTTCTTCTTTATTTTTATGGCTTCATTTTAAAAAGTTTAAATCTTTAATCCTTTGAGGGTTAATGAGATAGAAAGAGTGAGACGTGGAGCCTCCCTTGTTTATATAATGTTTATTTGTTTATCTCTGGATAGCCAGCCAGGTGTCCTGTGACCTTTCACTGACAAGTTTGTCTTTCCCCATGACCTATGATGGCATCTTTAGTGGGTCCTGGGCCCCAGCGGTGCTGGGGTCTGGTGGCCGCGGCTGGTTTAGTGGGTCCTGGGTCCAGGCGGTCTGGGGTCTGGTGGCCGCGGCTGGTTTAGTGGGTCCTGGGTCCGGGCAGTCTGGGGTCTGGTGGCCGCGACTGGTTTACTGGGTCCTGGGTCCTGGGTCCCGGCGGCGCTGGGGTCTGGTGGCGGCGGCTGGTTTAGTGGGTCCTGGGTCCCGGCGGTGCTGGGGTCTGGTGGCGGCGGCTGGTTTAGTTCGTCCTGGGTCCCAGAGGTGCTGGGGTCAGTGCTGGTTTGGTGATTCTGTCTGTTCCCTCTGCTGAGCTGTCACAGAGTGAGTTTACATGTCTGTTCCCCAGAGCTGGGGTCAGGCTGCAGGAGTACTCCACTTGGTGGGGGACCCTAGAGGGAGAAGGGATGGTGGTTTCTGCCAGTGGGCCTGTGGGCGTGGGACATCCATGAGGTCAAAACATCAGCAGGAATTCTCCCTGTTCCCTGCCTCCTAGGTACTATCTCTACTAAAAACACAAAAATTAGCCAGGTGTGGTGGCCTGTGCCTGTAATTCCAGCTACTCAGGAAGCTGAGACATGAGAATCCCTTGAACCTGGAAGGCAGAGATTGCAGTGAGCTGAGATGGAGCCACAGCCTTGCAGCCTGGGTGGCAGAGCAAGCGTCTGTCTCAAAAATATATATATATATTTTTACTTTTCTGCATGTTGGACATTTTATTTTTTTAAGTTTTAAATTTATTTACTTATTTTTAACATAAAGTTAAAAATAACTCACTGCGTTGTTCGAGCTGGTCTCGAACTCCTGAGTTTAAGCAATTCTCATGCTTTGGCCTCCCAAAGTGCTAGGATTACAGGCGTGGGCCACCAGGCCCAGCCTGTTTGAACATTTCCTTCATGCTTTTTTACTATTCTCCATCCTCACTGTCACTACCATATAAGCCTGTGGTCTCGGCTACTTGGGAGGATGAGGTAGGAGGATTGCTTGAGCCTAAGAGGTTGAGGCTGCAGTGAGCTGTGATCGCACCACTGCACTCCAGCCTGGGTGACAGAGCAGGACCGTCTCAAAAAAGGAAAAGAAAAAAAAGTTGTTCATTATTTCTCATCTGGAAACAGACTTGCCCTCCCACCTCCCATTCCCACCCATTCCCCGCACCATGTGTCACAGTTGAAGGAGTTCCTGTCTCTGTCAGACACAGCTCTGGAGCTGGGATTCTGAGAAAAAGGCCACTTAAACATGCTGTTTCCTCTCTGCTCCCAAATTCGACCTGCTACTGCCTGAGTCAAGCAGAGGCTGGGGCAGTGGGGGGGTGGGACCTGGCTGGCACAGGTAAGAGGTTGTGTCTGAGATGGGGGCTCCCAGGGAAAACCTGGGGCAGGCTGCCCCATTATGGGACCCCAGGAGAAGGCAGGATGGCTCTTGCACCCTTGCCCCCAGGAGCTGAGGAGGGCCAAACAGGTGGGACAGGCGCCTGCTACCATGCCTGGCTAATTTTTGTATTTTTAGTAGAGACACAGTTTCACCATGTTGGCCAGGCTGGTCTTGAACTCCTGATCTCAAGTAATCTGCTGAGATTACAGGTGTGAGCCAACATGCCCAGCCAAAAAGAATATATTTTTGGAGACCAAAAATCTCAGTAAGATGAGCATGATCTCATCTTACTGCAACTTTCACCTCCCGGGTTCAAGTGATTCTCCTGCCTCAGCCTCCCAAGTAGCTGGGATTACAGGCATACACCACTATGCCCCACTAATTTTTGTATTTTTAGTAGAGGAGGGCTTTCGCCATGTTAGCCAGGCTGGTCTCCAATGCCTGACCTCAGGTGATCCTCCCACCTCAGCCTCCCTAAGTCCTGGGATTACAGGCATAAGCCATTGTGCCCAGCCAAAAAGAATATTTTTTAAATGAATACAATTACCTGTTGCCTATATTTAACAATATGTGCTCCCTTCTAGCTGCTCTACTAGTTTAAGAAAAGGAAGAAGACAAGAGAAAAAACAATATTTGTCATGTTCGTTTTTATTTATTTTTTATTTATTGCTGATGAATTATAAATTCTAAGGCATCATATTTCACCCCTGAAAACTTCAGCATGTATGTCTGAAAAGTGATGTCTTTCTCCATAAACACTCTACCATGGTTATACCTGGCAAAAATAACAATAATTCCTTAATGTAATCTATGACCTAAGCCATCATCGGATGTCCGCCTTATCCTAAACATCTCTCTCGCAGCTGGTTCGTTTGGTTCAGGAGCCCCTCCAAGGCCACAGCTTACATCCGGCTGTCTCTTAAATCTCCCTTGAAGAGCCCCGCCCTTTCCTTCTACCTGGACCCTGACTTGTTGCCCTGCCTGCCAGGTGTCTGTTTGCTTCCTTGCAGCCATTTCCATCTGCAAGGCTTGGGCTGGTCAGATCAATGGGGCTCAGCAACAGATGAGGCAAAGCAAGCAGGAGGCAAGAATGATTCTACCTTGAGTGACAGAGGTAGACGTCACTCAGATGCCAAGGCAGGGGAAGGAGGGGGAGAGGACAGATTTGATTTGGGACACACAGCTTTCAACATGTACAAAGGACATCCTGATGGCAGGGGGACATGTGAGCCTGGAGACCGTGCTGTGAGTGTTGATCTACAGCCAGCAGGGCTCTCCCAGCGAGGTGGAGTGGGAAGCCAGGTGAAATGCCCAGCTTGAGGCTGTGGCAGAAGAGGTGGAGCCTGGGGCCCAACTGCTGAGCAGCAGCAGAGAAAGAGAAGGAAAACCAGGAGGCCTGGCCCAAGGAAGCCCAAGAAGGAGAGGATTTTAACAAGCAAACACTGGAGAGAAGCCAGGCCAGGGAGGACCAGATCTGTCATCAAGGAAGTGGTGGAAGGCCTCTGAGCAGTGGGCTGGTTGGCTAAGTGAGGGGACAGAGAAGTTGGCTCAAAAAGGAGGAAGAGAAAAAGAAATCAGTTGTAAAAAGGGAATGCAGAGCTGGGGTCCTGGGAACAAACTTTTTTTTATTTTTATTTTTATGAGACAGAACTCTCTGTGTCGCCCAGGCTGGCAAACAATGGTGTGATCTCGCTCATTGCAAACTTCACCTCTGGGGTTCAAGGTACCCACCACCACACCCAGCTAATTTTTTGTAATTTTAGGGTTTTACCATGTTGCACAGGCTGGTCTCGAGCTCCTGATCTCAAGCGATCCATCTGCCTCAGCCTCCCAAAGTGCTGGGATTACAGGTGTGAGCCACTGCACCCAGTTGATTTCTCCATTTAAAAAGAAAATGTTGGCCAGGGATGGTGGCTCATGCCTGTAATCCCAGCACTTTGGGAGGCTGAGGTGGGAGGATTTTTTTGAGCCCAGGAGTTCAAGACCACCCTGGACAACATAGTGGGACCCTGTCTCTAAAAAAATAAAATAAAATAAAAAATTATTTGGGCATGGTGGGGTGGGCCTATAGTGCCAGCTACTTGGGAGGCGGAGGCAGAAGGATTGCTTGAACCCAAGAAGTCAAAGCTGAAGTGAACCGTGATTGTGCCAGTGCCCTCCAGCCTGGTCGACAGAGCAAGACCCTGTCTTAAAAAAAAAAAAAAAAAGATGCAGAGGACTTGAGTTTGTTGAAATGAGAAAGGGGCAAAGGTAGTCAGAAGGGAAGGGTTGGAGATTTGAGGTGAGACCACTTCCGAGCAAGTGGGAGGCTATGTGGGTCCTTCAGGCCTGGGCTGGGGAGGTTGGCCTGGCCGGCAGGCCCCTATATCTTCCACTGGGGGAGGGTGAAGGAATGGTGGATGCAAACACAGATATGTTTGAGGGGGTGGGCAGAAGGTGACCACTCCTTGGTCTCATTTTCCCTCCCTCCCTTCCTTCCTTCCTGCCTTCCTTCCTTCCTTTCTTCCTTTCTCTCTCTCTCTCTTTCTTTTCTTGATGGAGTCTTGTTCTGTCATCCAGATTGGAGTGCAATGGCTTGACCTGGCTCACTGCAACCTCCACTTCCCAGCTTCAAGAGATTCTCCTGCCTCAGCCTCCCAAGTACTTGAGATTACAGGCAAATACCACCACACCCAGCTAATTTTTGTATTTTTAGTAGAGACAGGGTTTCTCCATGTTGGCCAGGCTGGTCTCAAACTCCTGATCTCAGGTGATCCGCCTGCCTCAGCCTCCCACAGTGCTGGGATTCCAGGGGTGAGCCACCGCGCCCAGCACCTCATGGACCATTTCTGATCCCTCCTGACCCTAGCGGCCCTGCTAGGTCTCTGCCAGCCTTACTTAGAGCATAGGCCGTGTGAGCCCTGAGGAGGCCCCACCCCAGCTCCCACCCCGCCCTGGAGGAGCAGGCCAGGCAGACAGCCCCATGAGGTCACCCAGAGGTTGGGGACTGAGTCCAGAGCCGAGGGCACTCAATCGAAACCCAAAGTCAGAAAAGCAGAAGTGCAGGCCTGCTTTGCCCCATCCCCAGGGGTTGGGAACCCATAGTCCGCTCGGCTCTTTCACAGAGCCAGCCCTGTGACGGGGCAGGGTGGAAGCTCTGTTCTACAGATGAAGAAACTGAGGCCCAGAAATTCAAGCGGCTGCTCAGTGAGAAGCTGAAGTAGAATCTAGACAAGAGCTCAAGTTCTGGACTCCGGCTCTACTCTTTTCCCCTTTGAATCAACGGAAGTTTCTGCCCCACGCCCAAGAAAAGAGTCTCACCTGAAACCGTTACGTTTGGAATCTCACCACACATTCATGCAATAATTGACATTGAGCCAGCCAGGCTGCTCATGCCTCTAAGCCCGGCACTTTAGGAGACCGAGGTGGGCAGATCACTTGAGGTCAGAAGTTCCGAACCAGCCCGGCCAACATGATGAAACCTCATCTCTACTAAAAATACAAAAATTAGCTGGGCATGGTGGTAGACACCTGTAATCCCAGCTACTCAGCCAGGCACAGTGGCTCATGCCTGTAATCCTAGCACTTTGGGAGGCCAAGGTGAGTGGATCACCTGAGGTCAGGAGTTCATGACCAGCCTGGTCATCATGGTGAAACCCCATCTTTTTTAAAAAAAAAAAAAAAATCCCAGCTACTCTGGAGGCTGAGGCAGGAGAATCACTTGAACCTGGGAGGCAGAGATTGCGGTGAGCTGAGATTGAGCCACTGCACCCAAGTCTGGGTGACAGAGTGAGACTCCATATCAAAAAAAAAAAAGGAAAGATTATACTGAGCCATAGCACCTCACCGGCAACACAGTCAAATCACCTGAGGAGTCTTAAAATTAAACGCTTTGCCCAGGCCTCAGCCCATCAGAATCTCAGATGGCTGAGCTACGCACAGTTCCCCAAAACCTACTGAGGCCTCAGGTCCAGGACCCTGCGGGTCACCCCCAGCTCCCTTGATCCTGGCCCTGGACGTGTAACTCTGGGCCAGGCTGGGATAGGTAAAGGGAGACCCAGTATCTGTCCTGGAGACCATGTGATCAGGGGAGGGACCTGTCATGTGGACACGATTGAGCTCCATGAGGCGAAGATCACCATTCCTTCTGGCTCTCCCTCCACCCGGCCTGGGTGGCACAGGGCAGACTCACTGAGTCAACAAAGGACACCATGTCCCCTTGCCAGCCCCCGAGCCAGTTCCTGGGCTAAGTCCTGCTTTAGAGGTGTTTACTTTGCCTCTAGCCCCAGAGGACTGGGTCTTCCTAATGCTCCTGCTCCTGCCCCAGCACTTCCTATGAGGGTTTGGGAGAGAAGAGCAAGGTCAGGCGGGGAGAGGATGGGTGCTGTGCAGCTAGTTTTTTCTAGAACCTCTCCTGACCCTCCCCCTGTGCCTCTCAGAGGCATGAGGGTGTATTGGAAGGAGGTAGACCCCATAGGGGAGCCACTCAGCCACCCACAGGAGGTGGTCATCACCTCCTCTTGCTGGGGGAAGGGAAGCCCAGACAGGGCCTGAGAGCCAACCAAGAACAGGCAGGAACTGTGTGGGTTTCCTCAGTCCCCTTAGTTTGGGACATGATGCCCCTGGGACACCCCCATCATGGGGGCCCAGCTTCCTACTGGGTAAGAGAAGCAGGTGAGATGCCAGGCGAGCTGCTGGCTGCACGTTCTGCAGTCCCGGCCCTGACACTGATACTCCTGGCCCCTCCCACAGGGAGTCCCTGCCCGCCCTCCCGTTCTACCTTCAGGGTAGTGCTGAGGGCCCGGATTCCACACCTGTCCTCCTCTCCCTGCTCCCCACCCAGCTCCTCCCTGGTGGCTCAGAGTTTCTGGCCTCTCTAGAATTTACAGGCTCTTCCTGTGTCTAGGGCCGGGTTGCATATCCCTTGGTGACCTGTCATAGGCACCTGCATGTGTGTGGTATGACTGTGTGTGTGTGAGTTCGCATCCCTGCCTCAGGGTGGGGACAGTAAAATGGGTCAGGTGTGTGATGAGCATGCAGCCTCCAGGCTTCTGCGATTCCCACTGCCCTCCACCCTGGCAGGGAGGAGGGGATTAGCCCACTCCTGGGGTCTGGGCTTCTGAGTCAGGCCCAGGGGATGGGGCAGTGGTAGGAGAGCTCCGTGGGCAGAGCAGGGCATGGGCCCAGTCTTGCTCCCAGCGTGATCTCTCGAAGTGTCTCATGCCCCACGTTCACACGGTGCCTGGCTCTGCTTGGGGTCCTTGTCCCCAGCCCACAGTGGGTACAGGAGAAGAGGGGCTGAGGGACATGGCAGCAGAGAAAAGAGAGCCAGGATGGGGGCTGGAGGAAGAAGAATGGGCATAGGGTGGGAGGCGGGGAGTCAGAGCCTGACCTGGAAGGGAGGTGGCCTTCGGCAGGGGTGGGCTGGTGGGCTTGGTGCTACCTGGCTCTTAAGCCTGGGGATGAAGGAATTCTAAGGGAGGAGAGAAGACAAGATGGGCCCCCGGGCTCAGAGGAGGCGCTGAAGCTTCTCACTCAGGGCTGCATACAATGTGCGTGGCTGGGGTCTGACACCCTCACATGCGGGGGTGAAGGGAAGAGAGGCCAGGAAGAAGATCTAACCTTCCTCCTGGAAGAAGCTGGTGCCTGGCCCTCTTCTATGGAAGAGACCAGGGGACAGGCATGGGTACACGTAAGTGGACATGCAGGTGGGAGTGGGTGGATGTGGGCAGGCAGGCACAGGAGGGCACATGCATCTTGGTGACCAAGTCTGGAGGAGACAGACCCAGGTGGTCAGGCGGCCAGATCATGGGGTGGTCAGAATCCTTCCTGTCCTCCTTGGGGCTGGCACAGCCCAGATGCCAGCTCCCTCTGATATCACATCGGCCCAGACCCCTTCCTCTTTGGGAACCCTTCCCCTCCTCGCCACTAGCTTCCTCTTTCCCATCACGTCCTCTCTGGGCCTGGAGGGAGCAGACTACCACTCATTGTCCTGTTTTTGCCCCAGGAGCTACTCCAGGCCAGCCAGGCGCCCAGCGCTCAGCGCTCCCTCTGCCCGCCCTGTCTGTTCGATGTGCCCGCCCCCAACAGGCCCAGCGTGATTCTCTCTGTGCATCGCACACTACAGCTGCTGCGTCTGGGGGGTGATCTTCCCCTGTGCAGCCCATGCCATGGATGTGTCTGGGCCTGGGATGCAACTCACAGGTCATTAGAGTACTGAGTGGGGCAGCCAGTGGTGTTTCTAGAAGCATAAAAATACCCCCAACCTGAGGCCCCTCCACCCCACCCACCTGACTCAGGCAGCACTTCCGCTGCCCTGACAGGAAATGGGCTGGAGTCTCAGCCTCCCGCCATCTCGAGGCAACTTCTTGTTTCCCTCTTGCCCTGTGCCAGCACTGGGGTAGTGCCCCTGGGCTCCACCCCCAAAACCTTCCCAGGGCTCTGTCCTGACAGCTCAGAGGGGCCAGGATGGTGGACATGATCACCAAAGTGACCAGGAGGCAGAGTCGAGCCTTGCGGGCCCAGGTAGGGGATGCTGGGGTCAAGGGGTGCTGGGTGAGCCTCACCCTAAGCCCTGTTAGGAGCTGGGTGAGCTGGGGCTCAGAGCAGTGAGCCTCTTGGAAGTTGGGGTTCATCCTTCCTTTTCTCTTTCCTTCTCAGAGGCCCTGCCCGTCCAAGAATTGGCAAGAGCAGTAGCGCTGCTACCTGCTCGTGGACAGGGAGGGAATTGGAGACAAGGGGTGAACCTCTGCAGCGAAGTGCCAGGGTGCTGGGCAGCTGGGGCCTGAGAGCTGGGGGCCCCTTGGCTCCTCCTCTGGCCTGAGGGGGGAAGGCCACTACTTGTCTCTAGGATGCGACTCAAGAGCCGTTGCTTCCATAATCAGGCCCCTGCTTATGAGCTGCCTCTGGGTCTTATCTGGGCCCCCATGAGCAGGACCAAGGAGGAGGGTAGGGGTGGCAGGCGCTGCTGTAAGTCCTTGAAGGCCAGAGGATGTGGAGGGCATGACCACACCTGCCCCAGGAGCTGGTGAGAACCCAGCTAAGGCTCTGCCGGGAGAGGAGCACGTCTCTAGCTCAGCAATGTGGGGCTCTATGGAGAGTTCTAGAGTTTGAAGGGCCCTGAAGGATGCTGCAGTTCGACACCCACCACAGCGCTGTCGCTTCCCTAACCAGGAGTGGACTCTGCTCAGCCACCTCTAGCGAGGGCCCCTCTACCTCCAGAGGCAGGCTGTGTGTCTGGGAGCCCCAGGCCCCAGAATGCTTCCTTCAGAGGAGCACTGCTCTGCCCATTAAGCATGATGCCACGTATTCACTTCCTTGTGACAGCTCTGTCATGCTGGGGACCTAAACTTCTACCTCCCAAATCTTCTCAGCCTCACTGGCCTGCGACTCCTCATGGACTCAGAGCCATGGCCCCCAGACTGCCAAGTAGAAATTCCTGCTCCAAGGAGGAATTCCTGCTCCTTCATCCACTCTTCCACCCCTGGTGGGGCCTTTCAACCCCTGCCCCGGTGGGTTCAGCTGGGAGGATGGGAGGTGTGTCCAGTTCCTCTGCCTTCCTCTCGCTGCTACTTTCATCCCGCCTTCCCCAGGAATCTCCTGGTTTCAACCCTCCTCTTCAGAAAGTTCGAGCTCATTCCAGGCTCTCCTGTAGTGTCAGGCATGTTTGTTGCTGAAGTTTGGCATGAGTTAGACTTGTGTACTCAAGCAGTAAGTGTTTGTAGCAGACCTGCTGTGTGCTTCAGGGTGGTGGCCCAGCAGCTGGGGGCGCAAATGGAATCAGCTACATTATCCCTAGTCTTGCTCTCAAGAAAATCCTGCCTTTTGGGGCACAGAAAGTGGGCAGATGGCTGGACAACTGGCTGCCCACCACGGCAGAACACCATTGGGCCCTAACAGAGCAGTGAGCAGAGAGCCAGCAGGTTTGACCTCTCCCTGGGGAGGCTTCTCAGCTGAGCACCACGGGAGAGCAGGGTTTGGGTAGGCAGAGAACCAGAGGAGGGAATTCCAGGCTGATGGAACAGCTAGAGCAAAGGCATGGAGATGGGAGGATGCCTTTTGTGTTGAGGGCCAGTGAGAGGCCTGTTGTGCTTGGACAACAGGTTCCCACATGAGGGCTGTGGTGCCCTCTACAAAAGGAGAAGTGGGGTGGAGGGTCCCCTCTCAGCCACACAGGAGCCTGGAGGAAGTGGAGAGTAGCAAAGAACTGATGGACTGCGATCCCCAGCTCTCCCGGCCCCTGGGCACCTGGGGATCATCACCCCGTCTAAAACTGTACCATTCTCTTCTTTGACAGTGTTTTCATTTCTTGCTTAGCAGTGACCAGCACTGACATGCTGTCCATGTCGTCATCCCTGACATTGACACACAGGTTGCACTTGAGTGCCAGCCCGGTGGGGGAGGGATTAGTGTCCCTTTGTTCACTGCTGTATTCCCTGTGCCTCCAACCGTGCCTGGCACAGAGCAGGTGAATCTGTGTTGGGTGCATGAATGTTCTTCTTTCCTTCTTTTCGTTGGTTTGGTTTGCTTTGCTTTTTTAGCATCAGTCTGGTGAAAAGTGAATGTGTTTTTTTGTTTAGTTTGTTCAGGCATCTGACTAAGGCTCAGGGAGAGGCCACCTTGAACAGGTGCTTCCCCTTTCGAGGGGTTTACAGCTTAGTGACGGTGCCATAGTCAGCAGAGGGACTTCTGTGATTTTTAAAAAAGTTTTGTAGTAGAAAATGTTGAGGCTGCAGAAAAGTTCAAAGAAAACAAAACAAAAACAAATAAACCCCTATAATCACGGTGCTCAGAGGAGACCTCTGGTAGCATTCTGGAAGGTTTCCAAAAATACAAAATTGAAATTTGGAAATCCGCTTTCCCCCTGAAGCGTTGTGTACGCTTAGAAAATGGTAGTAATCCCTGATGCCATGCTGCTGCCTGGGGTCTGAGAATGTAGTCATCTGTCCCTCTGCAGGACTGGGGGTGCTGGGCTGAATGTGGAGGCACGGGGACAAGGGGAATCTTGGGAAAAGGCTGGAACCTGGCACCTGAACTGAGTCCTGAAGAAGGAATCAGAGTCCACCAGGCAAAAAAGGGGTGGAGACAAGCCTGGGCAGGCCGCAGATGAGCCTCCGCCTGGAGGAAATGCAGTGGTGATACTGGAGCTTAAAGTTCAAGGCAAGGGGTAAGGAGTGGCAGGAAATAATAGTGGAAGTGTGGGCCGGTGAGGGACTGTCTCTTGTGTCCGGTTAAGGGCTTACTTAGACTTTGCCCTGCAGCTAGCAGGGAGCTCTGAGGTGTGAATCAGGAGAGCCTCTGTTCTGGGAGGCTTAAGCATGGCCAGGTTTATATTCTATGTGATTGAATCCCCAGCTGCCTTCGCTCTCCTTTGGGGTGGGGGAAAACGATTCACATCTCTTTGCCCTCCATTCGCCAGCCCATCTGGCCATCCTCTCTCCCTCTCTTGTCTGGAATTGAATCTGACACCTGCAAACTTCACCTTGGAAAGTTCAGTTCCCAAATCCAGACGTGGTACTGATTCCAATCCCAGAGCCTTCTGGGCTGGCAGGGAGGTGGGGTGGGAGCTCTCAGTGGGGCTGGAAGAATGCAGCCATGGCCTTGAATGGGCACCACAAATGGGCACACCCCAGGAAACTTCTCGGTTCCTACCCAACCTCTGACTTGCCTCTGTGAGAACTGGGTTATCGATGTTTTATTATTGTTGATAAATCTAATTAATGGAACTGACCCACCCATCTGGGGCACTAAATATGTTACAAAGCACTTTCAAGAACATTTCCTCATTCACTCTCCACTACAATTTCTGAAATGGGCAGAGCAGACATTTCACACCTAGGAAACTGAGGCAGAGAAGTAGTGTGACTTTCTGAAGGTCGCCCAAGGGGCTAACGCTCAGTGAGAGGCCACTTTGAACAGGTGCTTCCCGTTTCGAGGAGTTTACAGCTTAGTGATGGTGCCATAGTCAGCAGAGGAACTTCTGATTTTTTTTTTTTTTTTTTGTCTTTTGTTTTTTCTTTTGGAACTTCTGATTTTTAAAAGCTTTATTGTACAAAATTTTGAGGCTGCAGGAAAGCTTAAAGAAAACAAAGCAAAACAAAAACAAATAAACCCCTATAATCGCACTGCGCAGATGGGACCTCTGTTAGCATTTTGGAAGGCTTTCGAAAACACAAAGGCTTTCTCCTCCAGCAGGTGGACGACCCCCCGGAGCCTGTGTACGCGAACGTAGAAAGGCAGCCCCGGGCCACTTCGCCGGGCGCCTCAGCAGCCCCTCTTCCCAGCCCGGTGTGGGAGACGCACACGGACGCTGGCACCGGGCGCCCTTACTACTACAACCCGGACACAGGCGTTACCACCTGGGAGTCGCCCTTTGAGGCTGCCGAGGGCGCTGCCAGCCCAGCCACCTCCCCTGCCTCAGTGGGCAGCCACGTGAGCTTCGAGACCGGGTGGTGCCAGTACTGGGATGAGGAGAGCCGCAGGGTGTTCTTCTACAACCCGCTGACCGGCGAGACGGCCTGGGAAGACGAGGCCGAAGACGAGCCCGAGGAGGAGCTGGAGATGCAGCCAGGCCTGAGCCCAGGCAGCCCTAGGAACCCACGGGTGAGGGGCGGGGCTGGAGTGGGCGGGGCTACCATCTGAACGCCTCTGACTCCGCCTCCTGCTCCCAGAGGCCCCGGGACACACCGGTGAGGGGCGGAACTGGGTGGGCGGGGCTACTTCTGAATAGCTGTGACCTCGTCTCTTGCTCCCACAGACCCAAGGACCAGAGAATAAGGGGCGGGGCCTGGGTGGACGGGTCTACCTCTGCCTCTGACCCCGCCTCCTGCTCCCACAGCCTCAGGGACCAGAGGGCAAGGGGGTGTGTCTGGTCCAAAAGGGCAGGGCCAGCAGGCAGTATTGGCAGTCAGAGCCTCTGACTCCATCTTCTGGTCCCCGCAGCCCCCCACCCCCGAGACTGACTACCCCGAGTCGCTGACCAGTTACCCTGAGGAGGACTATTCTCCCGTGGGCTCCTTCAGTGAGCCCGGCCCCACTTCTCCCTTGTCCACACCCCGTGGCTGGTCATGTCACGTCAGCCAGGACAAGCAGACGGTCTACACCAACCACTTCACCCAGGAGCAGGTAGGGACAACGGGCAGATGGACCTGAACAGCCTCGGAGTCCTTCCTCACTAATAGCTCGCCTTAGTGCTCTAAACTGCAGCGCACCTCCCCCTCCAGATTCCCTGGTGCTGTCTTGGAACCTGGTTACAGGGAACCTTTTCCTTCCCTCTCATGAGCCAGGCTGGGAGCCCTGACAGTTACTCTCCCCACAGTGGGTGAGGCTGGAGGACCCCCATGGGAAGCCATACTTCTACAACCCAGAGGACTCCTCCGTTCGATGGGAGCTGCCCCAGGTAACAACCCGGGGAAAGGCGGGTGCTGGGGAGAGAGGAAGGGATCACGTATGATTGTGTCTTTCTCCCCAGGTCCCTGTCCCTGCCCCTCGAAGCATCCATAAATCCAGCCAGGACAGTGACACCCCAGTCCAGGCCAGCCCTCCAGAGAAGAAGGTAGGGGAGGAGGCATTCAGGTCCTGGCAGGACCACCGCAGAAGCAGTTGGGGGCTTCTGGAGGTCCTGGGAGGAGGAACTGGGTGGAATATATCTGTCTCCCCCATAGGTCCCAGCAGAGTTGGATGAGGTTGGGAACTGGGAGGAAATCTCTCCTGCCACAGCTGCTGTGAGGGTAGGCATCACCGCCCCCGCCCCCCACCCCCAGCCAGGTGGTGGGGCTGACAAGGAGGGTTCAGTGGAGACAGGCCCAGACCATAAAAAGTGACAGCTGAGCAGGACACCAGCGTCTGCTCCCCATAGCTCACCCCTTAATTACCCACTCTTTCCCCTTCTCTCTCTTAGATCAAGACCTTGGACAAGGCAGGGGTGCTCCATCGCACCAAGACGGCAGACAAGGGAAAGCGGCTCCGGTGAGAACCTGTCTACACCCAGGCTGGGGCAGGGTGGGCCCTGGTGACGATGTTCACTGAGTACTTTCTGTATGCTAGACTCTTATTAACCCTCACATCAACTTCGTGAGTGGTCCTCTGTGGACACTGAGGCACTGCAAGATAAAGCTCGAGGTCCCGTGGCTGCTAGGTGTTAGAGTCGGGATTCCAGCCTCATAGTGGGATGCCCCAGCCTGTGTTCCTAAGCTCTGGCTTGTTCCTGGGGTGGGAGGAGGCCCTCAGCCCAGGATCAAATCTAAGTCCTGCCACCCCCCACTTCCCCACCCCCACCTAGGAAGAAGCACTGGAGTGCCTCCTGGACAGTGCTGGAGGGTGGCGTCCTGACATTCTTCAAGGACTCAAAGACCTCTGCTGCAGGCGGCCTGGTGAGGCCAGGTCCCCAGGGCAGGGACCATCCCGTCTTCTCTCTCCTTTTTTTTTTTTTGGAGATAGAGTCTCACTTTGTCACTCAGACTGGAGTGCAGTGGTGTGATCTCAGCTCACTGCAACCTCCGCCTCCTGAGTTCTCCTGCGTCAGCTTCTCGAGTAGCTGGGACTACAGGCATGTACCACCATGCCTGGCTAGTATTTGTATTTTTAGTAGAGACAAGATTTCACTATGTTGGCCAGGCTGGTCCTGGACTCCTGACCTCAGGTGATCCACCCACCTTGGCCTCCCAAAGTGCTGGGATTACAGGCATGAGCCACTGTGCCCAGTCCCTATCTGCTCTATTTAATCTGGCTAGGAGATGACCAGGTCTGAGAGAGTGGTCCATGAGTTAGAGGAGCTGGGCCTTGGCAGGGAAGGGGTGATGCTGGCAGATTCACTCCAAGACAAGCAGTTTCAGCCCCTGGGAGTTGGGGAACGGTCTGGAGGGTGGCCAGCTCCAGCCTGGAGGGCAGGGAAGCTGGGGGCGGATGCACCTGCTTGCAGGGATGCAGGCTATGCTCTTTTCCTGTCCTCCCTGGGAGGGTGAGCAGCAGTGGACATGCCAGCCAGCAGGCTCTGTGGTTAAGAAGCATCAGGGTCTCTGGGTCCAGGAACCCTTGGGGCACTTTCCCCTAGAGTTGTTTCCTGGCCATGCCAGTGACCCCATCCTTTTCCTAAAGCCAGAGTGCCACAGCAGACACATCTGAGCCAAGGGCTACCTGTGACCTTCCTTCTCCTCCCACAGAGGCAGCCTTCCAAGTTTTCTACCCCTGAGTACACAGTGGAGCTGAGGGGGGCCTCTCTCTCCTGGGCCCCCAAAGACAAATCCAGTAAGAAGAATGTGCTGGAGGTGAGTGATGGGGGTGGGGAAAAGGAGGGAAGGGGCTTAGTGATGCCTGCCAGCCCTCTGATAACCATCTGGAAATGACCTGGAGCTTTTTGACCCTTAATTCCCTATGAGCCAACACTGAGTGCAGCTTTTGGCTGTATTAATAGAGGTAGGAATCCAGAGCTAGAGAGGTGACATTGGTGCAATTGTGGGCAGTGCTCTGGGACCCTTACTATAGGCAAGCCCCAAGAAGGAGGACCTGAGAAGAATTGGTGCTACCATTCTCAGGGCTCAAGGCCAACACTGCCCCCTTCCCCCCAGGGGACCTGTCCTGTGTTTCTAGCATTATAGATTCTGCAGTTTCCTCTCCAGGAGCTGAGTTAATAATAATCCTTGCCCTGGAGGGTGGTGAGGAGTAAGGCCTCTGGGAGAGGAAATTCTCATGCCTGGAATGGCAGCCCTCAACCCAGCCTGAGAGAGACAGGAGTAAGCATCCCTGTCCCTGGCTGCTTACTGTGACAGGCCTGGTTGGGAAAGCTCTTTCTCCCTAGGTCCCCTTCCCTGCCCCTGAGCCAGAGCCCCATTTCCAACTGGACTATATCCCCAGTGAATAAACTGGGGCAGTGGGCAAGACTACCAGGCTACCCCCACAGGAAGGGAGAGAAGACCCAGAAGGTCCCTCCCAGTGCCACACCCTTCACCATCCACGTGTTGTCTGGTTTTTAAACTACTTTTACCCTGACCTCAGTCCCTAGAAGGTTTGAGGCAAATCACAACAGAAACACCTGTGGTGAACTGGCAAATTCACTGAAAAGCCAGGACCATGAAAAACAAGTTAGAGATGGGGCTCAAGATGGTGAGGAATTGGGGGGCAGATGATGTACGGGTGCTAAGGTGGTTGCTAAAGAAAACTTAGCCCCGACTTTCCTGCTGGGTAAGGTGAAAAGAGAAGGCCTATCAGGTGCATGGCTCTTTGTCGTTGAAAAGCTAATAAAACCCACCCAGATGTTGAGGGAATCAAAGCTTTTTCCTAACCCTTCACTCTTAAATGTATTGTGTGTAGCTCCATGAACATGGGATCTAGAAGGACAAGGCAGGTACTCTGCAAAACAGCTCCAGGGAGGTTTAATTAAGGATCTGGGCTGCTTCGGGCAGCTTTATTATAATGAAGGCCAGCAGCATGACTTCGTGTCCCAGCCCAGAAAAAGCAGTTCTGCATGGAACCTGAGTGTGTCGTTTCTTGATTATTCACCAAGCTCCATTCAGTTCTAGAACCAGGATCTCTACAAAGCAAAGTTGGAAAACTGGTTTAATCTCATGAGCTACTCTGATGAGTAGGTCTGGAGTCTTCTGAGGTTTTGTTTTTGGTTTTGTTTTTTGTTTTTGTTTTTAGAGACAGAGTCTTGCTCTGTTGCCCAGGCTGAAGTGCAGCGGTGCGGTCATAGCTCACTGAAGCCGCAAGTCCCTGGGCTCAACTGATCCTCCCACCTAAGGCTTCCTTCTGAGAAGCTAGGACTATAGGCGTGTTCCATCATATCTGGCTAATTTTAGTTTTTATGGAGATGGGGTCTGACTGTGTTGCCTGGGCTGGTCTCAAACTCATGGCCTTAAGTGATCCTCCAGTCTCAGCCTCCCAAAGTATTGGGATTACAGGCATGAGCCACTGTGCCCAGCCTGAAGCCTTCTTGAGAAGAATTATGAAGCCTTCTCTGGGCTTGACAGGGTAGAGTTCTGTGATCAACTAACAATATCTGCCATGGTGTTAAATTGAGGAGAGATGCCACTTTTATTATTATTTGAGATGGAGTCTCACTGTGTCACCCAGGCTGGAGTGCAGTGGTGCAATCTCAGCTCACTGCAACTCCACCTCCTGGGTTCAAGCTATTCTCCTGCCTCAGTCTCCTGAGTACCTGGGACTACAGGTGCCTGCCAGCATGCCTGGCTAATTTCTTTGTATTTAGTAAAGATGGGGTTTCACCATGTTGGCCAGGCTGGTCTCAAACTCCTGGCCTTAAGTGATCTACCCACCTTGGCCTCCCAAAGTGCTGAGATTACAGGTGTGAGCCACCATGCCCAGCCTGAGACATCACCTTTGCTAGGCATTTTTTCTCACCTGACTTTGAGGGATAGGGATATCCTTCAAGCAATTCTCGATGAAGGTCATCTCTGATGGGCTTTTGATGAAAGTTTCAGAATAGGACTTTCTGGGTTGTCTTTGCTGGCAAGGACTGGAAGGCAGGTGCTGTTCAGGCCAGTGGAAAGGTGGGTGAGCCTGAGTGGAAATCACCAGCCCCTGCCTCCTGGTTGGCTGCTGGCCATCCTCCCTCTGTGCAGGGCAGCCTGTAGGCAGCTCCAGGGTTTTCCTCAAGAGATAGACCCAAATTTCACATCACTGAGGACGGATGGCTTTGTTGGGTCCAGGAAATTTTCACAGCAGGTCTTCCTAGTCACCCCAAAGTCACAGAAAACTTCAGCAACAGTACCCCGAGAGCTGCTAGCATTTGCCTGTGCATTCAACAGGATAATTGTTTTGTTTGTTCTTACAGATAGGGTCTGACTGTGTTGCCCAGGCTGGAGTGCAGTGGCTTAATTGTAGCTCATTGCAGCTTCCAATTCCTGGGCTCAAGTGATGCTCCCGCTTCAGCCTCCTAGTAGCTGGAACTACAGGTGCACACCAGCATGCCTGGCTAATTTTTAAAACTTTTTTTTAAGAGATAGAGTCTCACTATATTGCCCAGCCTTGAATTCCTGGTCTCAGGGACTTCTCCCACCTTACCCTCCCAAAGCACTAGGATTACAGGGATGAGCTGTTACACCTGGCTGGGGGTGAATATTTTGTGAAATACATTGCTGTATAATGATACACTTTGCCTTCTACATGAAACTTGCAAATATGAACTGATTATGTTTTGAGAGAGCTGCCAACAATCATGGCTGTTGTTTTAGAAGTACTGTCAAGCCATTCTCTGGGATAATCTTGAGCAGGGCTCTTGCCTGCTTTGATTAGAGTGAAGCTGTGTTATCTGCCTCTTGAAGGTTCTCTAGCCTTTGCAGGGGAAGGCTAGGGAGTGGGATATGCCACTCTCTAGCCTTTGCAGGGGAAGGCTAGGGAGTGGGATATGCCACTTTTTTTTTTTCTTTCTTACTCTTTTAAGAAGTTTAAATAGTCTTCAAGTATAAGTTTAAAAGGACAGCCAAAGACAGTCCACGCTGATTATAGAAGTTGTTCCCTGGGGTCTGAGACAGTTACTGCAGTCTCTGATTCTTGCTGAACCAAAAGGGCAGGGTTGGTGTGAGCTGCAGCAGCCAAACATTCACATTAACCTGGAACACTGGGTCTTCAGAGCCAGAGGCAGATGAGAGATCCATCTAAGCTGTCATCCAACTCAGAAAGGACTCTGAGCATCAGTCCTACAGTGGCAAGTTTCCCTCTGGTATTTTGTTTAATTTATGATTCGTGATGAAGTGGGCTATCAGACGTGTTGCCCAGGCTGGAGTGTGGGAGGTGGTAGTTACTCCTGGCTGCAGAAGGTGGGACAATGCTTCTGGGTCCTCAGTGTGTGTATGGGGAGGGACAAGGGGAAACCTTGCTTTCTCTGGAATCAGCCATGATCTGCTTTCAAATCCTCTCTCCCTATATTCACTGTTGTGTTTAGTAGACAGGGGTCTCACATAGGAAGTTTCTTTTTTTTCTTTTTTTTGAGATGGAGTCTTGCTGTCTTGCCCAGGCTGAAGTGCAGTCGTGCAGTGGCATGATCTCAGCTCACTGCAATCTCTGCTCCCAGGTTCAAGCAATTCTCCTGCCTCAGCCTCCCAAGCACCGATTACAGGCACCCACCACCAAGCCCAGCTAATTTTTGTATTTTTAGTAGAGATAGGGTTTCACCATGTTGGCCAGGCTGGTTTCAAACTCCTGACCTCAAGTGATCCGCCTGCCTCAGCCTCCCAAAGTGCTAGGATTCCAGGCATGAGCCACCACACCCAGCCTCACATAGGAAGTTTCTTTTACCTAGTTTGCAGGCCAGTGCTCTGCATGAGGCCTGCCATGTTCTGTGGCTTGCAGGGAGGCAGGCTGGGGGAGGGAAAGTATACCAGACAATTAAGCCCTGCAGCTCTGCGCTCATCACTCACTAGCTATGTGCCCATGAGGAAGCTGCTAAAACTTGCTGAGCCTGTTTGCTCATCTATAATACAGAGATGCAGTCACTCACTGCTTTAAGTGACGAAGAAAACCCAAAACTTGGCCTGGGATGAGGCCTTTGCCCCATTAAGCTCTGAGTGCCTGGGGGCAAAAACAGGTCACCTCTATCTCTGTACCTACCCCCAACTGGGGCCAACCTCCAGGGCAGACCCAGGGTACCAGAGATGACCCAGTGACATGTGTCCCTCCAGCTGCGGAGCCGCGATGGCTCAGAGTACCTGATCCAGCACGACTCGGAGGCCATCATCAGCACCTGGCACAAGGCCATTGCCCAGGGCATCCAGGAGCTGGTAAGCAGAGCCTGGGGCTGCTAGGGGCAATGGAGAGAGGGTGGCCATTATGCAAACGCAGTCCGCCACTTAGGCTGGGATGGCAGGGTAGGCTGCCTTCCTAAGTCTGTGAATCCAGCCCTGGGGTTGGCCCTACAGGAAGACTCTCCAGGTGAGGGCAGGGGCACATTCTAGAGGAATTTCCCATTTTGCAGGAGGCAGGAGGCCAAATATACACTCTGCAAGCCGACCAATGGCGGACTGAAGCTAGCAGATAGCATTGTAAAGGATTGATTTCAATAGTTAACCATTTTTTTAAGGTTCGAAATACCAATTGCATAAGTAGAGGATAGGACGGGGGCCCCTCTCACAGCTATTGACCTGGAAATGACCTGGGGCTTTTTGACCCTTAATTCCCTATGAGCCAACACCCACCGAGTGCAGCTTTTGGCTGTATTAATAGAGGTAGGACTCCAGAGCCAGAGAGGTGATGTTGGTGCAGTTGTGGGCAGTGGTCTGGCCACAGCTGGAGGTACTGGGTCAGAACTGGGAGCCACATATTGAGGAAGGCTGACCTAGTTAGAGGAGCTGAGGAAAATGAGGTTCTGCACCTTAAGGGCTCCATGTAGCTAAGGGAAGTGAATGTTCTTAGGCTCACTGGTGGAGGTGAGGGGAGTTAACCCGGTTGAGGGGAGAGGACTCTTCGCTGAGGGTCTCCAGGCCACGCCTTTTGGGAGGGCATTTCGCGTCCCTTGCCCCATCCTGGAAGGACCCGCAGCTGGCTCAAGGCCCCGCCTCTCTGAGGCTGCGGGAATCCAGTCCGCAGAGCTGCCCCCTGAGGAGGAGAGCGAGAGCAGCAGCGTGGACTTCGGGTCGAGTGAGCGCCTGGGAAGCTGGCAGGAGAAAGAGGAAGACGCGCGGCCGAGTGCAGGTGTGCGCAAGGCAGGATGGGCTGGGGGCTCCCAGGAGGCCTCTCCCGGGGGGTGACCACTGCTGGGACCTGCCGGGCCTATCCGGCGCCGCCTCCTGACTCAGTCCTGTCCTCCCCCGCCGCAGCTGTGCCCGCCCTGGGCCCCGGGGGTCTGGAGAGCGACTTGAGCAAGGTCCGGCACAAGCTCCGCAAGTTCCTCCAGAGGCGGCCCACACTGCAGTCGCTGCGGGAGAAGGGCTACATCAAAGGTACCCGAAGCCTGCAGGGGACTGGGACCGGGGACGGGGTGGCGCAGGCCGGGCGGGCGCTGACGAGCCTCTGCCCTAGACCAGGTGTTCGGCTGCGCGCTGGCCGCGCTGTGTGAGCGTGAGAGGAGTCGAGTGCCGTGCTTCGTGCAGCAATGCATCCGCGCCGTCGAGGCCCGCGGTACGTGTGCTGCGGGGGTGAGGGAGGCAGGCATTGGGGTGCTCACTGGCCTCCTGCCAGGACCGCAAGCTGGAGGCCCCTGGATGGACACCGGGTCCGGGGGAAAGAACGGGAAGCCCCGAGTGGGATTCATAGTAATGGCCCGTATCCCCACCCTACCCCTCGAACCTGGGGTCAGTGCCTCCCTCTGCCCCAGGTCTGGACATCGACGGGCTGTACCGCATCAGTGGAAACCTGGCCACCATCCAGAAGCTGCGCTATAAAGTGGACCATGGTGAGGCCCGTCCCCATTCCTCTGCCCCAGTGACTGAAGGCTCTAGGGGTGCTGACCTCCTTCGTCCCCTTTCCCTTCCTCCGCCACAGATGAGCGCCTCGACTTGGACGACGGGCGCTGGGAGGACGTCCACGTTATCACCGGCGCCCTGAAGCTCTTCTTTCGGGAGCTGCCCGAGCCCCTCTTCCCCTTCTCGCACTTCCGCCAGTTCATTGCGGCCATCAGTGAGCACCTGGGGCAGGTGGGGCGGGTGGGGTAGGCGCGCAGCAGGCCACCCCTTTGGCAGGCTTCCCTTGCCTGGCCGACACCCCCTATCTCCCCGTCCGACTCCCTCCCTCCGACCCTTCGCTCAAGCAGAGTTGCAGGACCAGGCCCAGCGCAGCCGCTGTGTACGCGACCTGGTGCGCTCGCTGCCCGCCCCCAACCACGACACGCTGCGGCTGCTCTTCCAGCACCTCTGCCGGTGAGCCGGGCGGGCTGCGCGGGAAGCGGGAGGAGGTCCAGGCTGGAGCACCCCCTCAACCTCCGCTCGTCCCCGCAGTTCCAAGCCCTGATCCCACTCACCCTCGCCACAGGGTGATCGAGCACGGCGAGCAGAACCGCATGTCGGTTCAGAGCGTGGCCATTGTGTTCGGGCCCACGCTGCTGCGGCCTGAGGTGGAAGAGACCAGCATGCCCATGACCATGGTCTTCCAGAACCAGGTGGTGGAGCTCATCCTGCAGCAGTGCTCCGACATCTTCCCGCCGCACTGACGGCGGGCCTGGGACTGGGGCGGCGGAGGCCGTGCAGCTCGGCCTCTTCTCTCTGGCACCCTCCGCCAGCGCACAGCCGCAGGCCGATGTGACTTCTGTACCCTCGATT
>PVKP010036526.1:9327-22495 GCA_004027715.1 Plecturocebus donacophilus | reverse complement strand
CTATTTCCCCCCAACAAACCCCAGTGTGTGATGCTCCCCTCCCTGTGCCCATGTGTTCTCATTGTTCAACACCCACCTATGAGTGAGAACATGCGGTGTTTGATTTTCTGTTCTTGCATTAGTTTGCTGAGAATGATGCTTTCCAGGTTCATCCATGTCCCTACAAAGGACACGAACTCATCGTTTCTTATGGCTGCATAGTATTCTATGGTGCATATGTGCCACATTTTCCCTGTCCAGTCTATCATCAATGCTTTGCCCATTTTTTAATGGGGTTAGTTTTTTGCTTGTTAATTTAAGTTCCTTATAGATTCTGAATATTAGACCTTTCTCATATACATAGCTTGCAAATATTTTCTGCCATTCTCTAGGTCATCTATTTACTCAGTTGACAGTTTCTCTTGCTATGCAGAAGCTTTTCAGTTTAATTAGATTCCACTTGTCAATTTTTTCTTTTATTGCAATTGCTTTTGAGGACTTAGCCATAAATTCTTTGCCAAGGCTGATGTTGAGAAGGATATTTCCTAGGTTTTCTTCTATGAGTTTTGCAGTTTCTGGTCTTACATTTAAGTCTTTAATCCACCTTGAGTTAATCTTTTGTATGCTAAGAGATAGGGATCCAGATTCATTCTTCTGCATATGGACAGCCAGTTATCCCAACACCATTTATTGAATAGAGAGGCCTTTCCCCATTGCTTACTAACTATAGATGTGTAGCCATCAGATGTGTAGCTACAGATGTGTTACTTCTGGGTTCTCTATTCTGTTCCTTCCATTGGTGATGTGTCTGTTTTTGTACCAGTATCATGCTTTTTTTTTGGTTACTGTAGCCTTGCAGTACAGTTTGAAGTCAGGTAATGTGATGTCTCTGGCTTTGTTCTTTTTGGTTAAGATGCTTTGGCTATGTGGGCTCTTTTTTGCTTCCATATGAATTTTAGAAAAATTTTTTTTCTATTTCTGTGAAAAATGAAGTTAGTAGTTTGATAGGAATAGTGGGCTCTCTTTTCTGTTTATATTCACCTCCAGAGGATCACATTCAGTCCCAGGCTTTTAATACTACTATCCATTGACAACTTCCAAATTTTTATCTCCAGAGCTATTAATTCCAGTGAAGTTCTAGATTTCTATATTCAACTGCCTCCTCAAAGTCTCTACTTGGCTGTCTAAAAATTCCTCAAGTTTAACATGAAGTCTTTATTTCTCTCCAAAAACCTCCTCCTATAGTCTTCCACATCTGAGCAGATGAATCTAAACCACCATCATATCTCATCCAGTGATAAGTGATCTTCATATAATGAGTTCTTCATACAACATCTAGGGTGAGTGAACTTTTAAAAATATAAATTAGATAATGCCACTTCCTTGTTCAAAACCTCTGTACACCTTCCCATTATACTCAATAGAATTCAAAAAATTTTTTCATGGCCTCCTGCTTCTTGGCTGCTCTGACTTCATTTTCTACCACACTTCCCATTGCACACTCTTCTCAAATCTTCTTACTGTTCCTTGAAAGACCCAAACTCATTCCTGCCACAGGGCCTTTGTATTTGCTGTTCTCCTGCCTGGAACTCTGTTCTGCTATCTTCTTATGGCTTTGTCCTGCACTTCATTCAGACATCTTTGAGAAGGTTTGTCCAAACTCTCAAAAATAGCAACTTGCCTCCTCCCACTGTCCCTGCCATGACTCTTACCTTATCTTATTTTTCTTCATTAAAGTTATCACTATTTGTTACTACATATTTGTTTCTTTGTTTGGTTACTTAACATCTCACTTGCCAGAATAGAAGCTTCATGAATGCAGGAATTTTGTTTGCCTTGTCTATTGCTGTTTTCTCAGTGCATAGAAGAGTCACTATCAGTGAGTGGGAACTCAATAATGTATTTGTTAAATAAATAAATTAATTAATTCTAAACAAGTGAGCATAAAACCTTCCAAATTCAACTCAATCAGTGTTATGAGCCACATTTAGGAAACCCTGATGTGCAAGCATTCTGTCATTTATTGATTGGGTAACCTTGGGAAAGATGCCTAATCTCCTTGTGCTCAGTTTCTTCATCTGTAAAATGGAATAATAATATCATCTGTTTCATTGAGAGGGAGGCTTAAATAAATGAATACATGAAGTTCTTAAACTAGAAGAATGCCTACTATAATATATAGTAGGTACTCAATAAATGTTTGCCAATATTATAATTATTACAGAATTCCAGATTTTCAGTATTTAAATTAAGAAAGTAGAGGAAAGGGCTATTTTTTTACATTAAAGGCATTTTTAAAATCATAGCCTATAAATGTGTATTGGGATTTACAAAGCAGGCCTGCCTTAATTGCATGAGAGGTAAGAAGTAGCAGAGAAACTTAAAACGAAAGTATTAGAGGGACTTTTCATTACAAATCAACATGAAATAAAAAGAATTCTGAAAATATGATATAGCCATTCAGATTTGTTTAACAACCAAAAAAAAAAATCAGTTTATATACAACTTTTCAGGAATACACCTGCAGGGTAAATTAAAGCCCATCTGAATTCTTCAATACCTACTGTCACTATAATCAGCAAAGACAGATGGAGCCCTTTTCTCCTGCCCTTGCCACCTCTATTCCACATAACCACTATATCCCTCTCTACTAACAACTTCTATCTTGAAGCAGCAACATCATTCGTGCTATAGCCCAGGATTATCATATTAGGGCCAGACCAATATATTTGTCTCGAAAACGGGGTTCCACAGATGAAGGTGCTTGATTAGCTATGCTACATGTTAAGAAATCACTTCTGCACTAAAAGTAAAGCCAAAAATTGAAGTCAAATGCTGAATAATTTTGATAAAACTTGCTTTTAAGTAAGTTGTTTCTGCATTTATCTCAGCTTCATTTCCTACATGTTACTGAGGTGAATTTTTCCTCTTTTTATCATCCACAATTATTATTCTGGCATTTTTTTGTTGTTGGTTTTTCTGTTCATTTTCTTGCTTGCTTTGCTTGCATCCTGATGGATTAAAACCATCAGGGTGAGATTCTGCTACAATCTTCTTTGGCCAGACTGACTTGCCAAGTATGCAGCAGTCTTCCTGTTCCCACATAGCAACCTCCCATCTTTTCTTAGTATTTTGAAGCATGCCAAAGAAAGAAAATGATACTGAGAATTTCAACATACCTTAAGATTTGGCCCTCCTGTCCCTCAAACAACCTAACAAAAAAATTGCCTTTTATAAAGATGGCTCTTAAGATATAAAGGAGAATTAAAAATTAGTAAAGTTAAATATGGCATTATAATTATCATACTAAATAGGCCTACTGCATATTCCTACTGTAGTTGTTTTTAGATTGAAAATGAAAAACCATAGATGTGGAATAAAGTACTGCTTGAGACATTTTGTCTTTTATGGACTCACTGGTAATAACATATCTTCCCTATCCACCTACTAGAGAAAATGCTCCAGTAAAACAATTGTTAAACCCTTAAAAAGTTGTTTTAACCAACTCTACTGAAACCTGAGTGTTCCTTCTTAGAAAGATTGAATAAAGATTATGCTTTCCAACTGAGAAATTATATTTCACTTTATGACATAATTGTCTGCAGGCTATTTGTTTTAAATATATTAACCACATCAGATTTAATCTGGAAAGCCCCTCAATTTAAGAGTTCAAAAAGTGTGGAAGCTAAAAGCTTAAATCAAGGCCATCCATGGATGGGAATTTCTTGTTGTTAAAGATCTTTTGTGTTATTTTAAGAATCTCTTTGGTGAAAGATCTTGAATGCAGTAAGAAAATCTATATACCTCAGACACATGGCTAAACCAAGGTCAGGTTAAGGTTACAAGAGGCATTTCTCCAATTCATCAGTCTGAGAACATAAATATACTTAAATGTTAAAAAAACCAACATTGACTATAAGTAACCTAGATACTCAGGATTGCTATCACAGTGCAAAAATTGAAGATATCTCCAGTGCATTTTCAACACTAGTATCAGTAGCATCAGTTAAAGTTAGTTGAATATATATATACATACATGTTCAACCAGAATGTAATATAAATATTTTTCTTCCATATAGAATATATTTTCTACATCAATCTAAATCTGTTTCTCCTCCTCCTCTCTGTCATGAAGAGGTATAATATTGGAGTCATTTTTTACTTCTTTTCTTTATTCTATCACTATATGACATAAGTTACCAGGTCTTATTGATTCTAGGTTTACAATATCCTCTCATAAGACCCTTTCTCTCTAATCTCCTGATAGTATCCTAATTCAGAGCCTCATATCAACCTATCATCTGCACGGCTGTAACAACTAGCCTAATAACTGGTCCCTGCATTTAGCCTCTGCCTACCCCAAAATATATCTTAAATACTTCTGCCAGATTAATTTTCCTAATGAACAACTGATTTTTTTTTAATCCCCTTGCTCAAATGCCTTGCAATCTACAAAATAGAGTCTAGACTTCCCAGCCTAGCATTTAAAAGTAGGATCTAGCCACAATCTATGTTTAAAATCTGATTTACCTCTACTTTTTCTCAGCTATTTTGTCCTTTGTTTTAACTCATATTTTTCTCCTCCCTAATTTCGTGCTTTCCCGCCTGGGAAATGGCCTTTCCTTCCTTCTCTGCTGTTGCAGATTTTACACTTCCTTCAAGGTCCAAGGTCTAGCAGGGTGTCACATCCTCCTCAAAGCCTTCTCTTAATGTCTCATCTGGAAGTAACTACTTCCGCCACCAAAGTGCTCTGAAGGACATTTTGAAAATGCCTCTTTCCTAACTTTCTTCTGTTTCTTATTTTCCCTATCAACTTCTTGAGAAGAAGATCCTACTCTAATTTGCTTTTGTATTTTCCAACTGAATACCACAGTAATATTTGCATGTTGGTCAACTAAATAAATAATAGTTGAAGAAATAAATATGTACATATCCAACAAATAAAAGGTAATATCATATCAGTTTTATGTAAAAGAAGACATGCTCTAACACATAGAAAAATACTGTACTTGCTACTGTAGCTAGACATACAGAAAAAAAGAAAAAAGTACATTGAAAAGGAATGCATATTTATATCTAGGTAACAATATAAAAGAATCTTTTCTAAGAAGGATCTCAGAGTATTTAATCAATAAATTCTATTACAAAGCTTGTGCATAGTTTTTAAAGGTCAAACATACCCAATTTTTTCATTTTCACATTCTTTATTACTAATACTAGGAAATGCTCACGATTTGGCTCTAGATAGTTGAAATAACATTTGAAACACCATCAATTCTAAATATGACCAAAGTGAACCCAGAATCTGTTAATATATTTCCTGAAAAATAGAGTTAATGTCAATGTTTTACTATGAAACTTTGAAATCATTATCAAATTTGTTTTTTTCTTGTGTGCCTAGTAAAGTGCTTGGTACATAAACACCAAATATTGACTGAATCAATCAACAAGAGTGCTGATAGTAGTTTAGCTACTACCCTCTGAGTGGTAATCATGCACCAAGAAATTGAGCTGATAAAGAGCTGCATAGAAAATAGGTGCTCAGTAAATATTTGTTGAGTTTAATTCATATAATTTTAGAGCTGGCCAGTCATAGTAGTTCACGCCTCTAATCCCAAAACTTTGGGAGGCTGAGGCAAGAGAATCACTTGAGGCCCAGAGTTCAAGACCAGCCTGGAAAATATAGTGAGACCTCCATTTCTAATTTTAAAGGTAGATAGATAGACATGTACATAAATATATAGAGATATATAAAATGTAAATTTAAAAAATATATTTGAATATATAAATTTATGTATTTGAATATATATAGTTATAAATATATGTGGATATATATGGATATATATTTATACATATATTGGCTATACCTCTACTAATATTTTAATATATAAATATATGACTACATAAATATATATTAAAATATAGAGATAGCTCTATATACATGTATACATATCTATATATGTATATATCATTTATATATTTAGATCTATATATCTATCTAATATGTATACATAGAAATACATATACAAATGCATATATACATATAGATAGACATATATATCTGTGGATATATACATACATATCTATAGTTATATAATTTTAGAGCTGGAGAGGACCTTAGAGATGATATACCTTCTGGTCATTGCTCTCTATGAGTACACAGAGCTTTCTGCATATGCTTATTATGCTTATTGAAGCACACGTACAAGCAAGTACTTAGTTTTCTTCACGTTAACTCCTTGAAGGCAAAGATGTGATGACACACCTTCCCCACCTAGCTGGATGCTTGCTTGGCAGATTGTAGGCACTTGAATGCTTGCTAACTGAGTGAATGAGAGTGAGTCTAGACTTCTGATATCCAATATAGTAGCCATTAGCCATATGTGGCTATTTAATTTAATTATAATTAAATAAAATTAAAATTCAGTTCTTTAGTCACACCTACTGCATTTCAAGTGTTCAGTCACCACATGTGGCTAGTGACTACCATATTGGACAGAGCAGAGAATATTTCCATCATTGCAGAAAGTTCTTTTGGACAGCATTGATCAAGACTATTTCCCTCACTCTGCAGAACAGAGTGAGTTCAGGGAAGTTTTTACTTACTCAAAATTAAACCATCAGAAGCAGAACTGAGATTAAAACTGGGAACTCCTAGATCAATATCCATTGTTGTTGAGTCATACCTCTGATTCATTTCAGAATTCTAACAGTATGTAGCCTTAACTTAAAGCTCCATATGAGCTTATGGACATTATGGGAAACATCATCTTTGTCTTGTCATTGTCATAGAAGCAATTTTATATTTGTATCTTACTTGATCAATTTGCATGTTTTATAAAAATATATATAACAGGTAAAAAAATGTACTTGGAAGTTCTTTACCTCTGATATAAAAGGAAAAAATAATGCTAATTTTAAAAATGCTTTCCAGGTATCTAGCTAAATAAAATATTACAGTATTCTGGTTTTGTGCCAATTTACTTAGAAAATGCATAGTGTAGGCTCTGGTTGAATGTGCTTTTTGCTTTGGTTTTTTTTTTTTAAAGCATTCCTCTTTGGTTTATTAATTTTTGAAAATTATTTAGATCCAAATTACTTTTTTCAGAAAACAAAAGAGATTTTTTTTTATTTGAAAACAAAGGTCATATTTAATTACAACATCACCAGATATGTGACTGCATACCAAAGAACTGTAAGAAAATTGGTGTTAAAAAAGCAAAAAGTACAATGACAGAAAACATGATATAGTGCACCTCTAAAGAGATGGTGCAGGCTAACTGGAAAAAAACACACACCTCCCAACCATTTCTACATACACATATGTACAGGTTATATAAGCAAAGCAAATCAACAAATTATTACAATTTTCCAGATTTGGAATTTAAGGTGGGTTTGGTTTCAATTCTTGAAAGATTTTCTCAACTGTTTTGGAAAGCATCAGTATTTTCTAAAATGCTCTCTCTTAGAGAAAGAGCCTCATTTTCTACAACTTCCATAGATGTGTGTGTTTATGAAATTAGTATTTAGTATTTCCCAGAAAGAGAAATCCAATTCTGCCTGATAATACAGGAATAATTACATGAGGTCAGAAGTGATCATCCCCATAGCTATCCTAACATTAGAATGAGAAGGAGGCAAGGAAGAGGGTGCCAACTGAGTTTGAGACCCCCTTCATGTTATCAGTCTAGGGTTCTCAGGGATATTACAATTGCTCAAAGAACACCTTTTGATTCACTCTATGTTTTGACTGGAAAGAAGTTATTGAATAAATATTGTGGTTTCTGATAGAAAAGTATATAGTCTAGTGTCTGCTTTTAAGGACTACAAAGGCAATTTGCCATCTTTTCATAGAAATTTGAAAATTAGATAAAAAAGAACTAGTTATGAAAGAGATCAAGTTTTAGAATTAGAGGAGGTACCTTAGAAAGTATCTGGTTCTTTCCTTGAAATCCTTAATTCTCCTGTCAGACAGACTAGTAATCAAGATGATAAAATGTCTGTACTTAGGTATCAGTAACATCCCTATTCAACCACAGGACCAAAGAGAGAGTTTTTGTTTGTTTGTTTGTCTGTTTGTTTGAACTGTCATATTTCCTCTGATGTAAAACAAAAACTTTTTGCTTGGCTGGGAATGTAATTATTCTAGCTCCTATGTCATTCTCTTATAATCAATCCTCAATAACTCTAGTCAAATTTGGTTTTAGGCAATGGAAAATTAAAGCAAGTATTTGATTCAATTTTGTTAGAATATATGCTTGTTCAAACAACCCAATATAGCATGTTTCCCAAAAATAAATTATCTATAGGGGAAAAAAAGTCATGGACTCCTGCTGTTGATTTAAATTATTGTAATTATAATGTTACCTAAATGTATATTATACATAAAATTCAGTATCTTATAAATTTTATATCATTATAAAACAATATAAATTTACAAATTAAATCCAACATTACATCCTAAAATACGTTTTAAATTAACAATTTTTTAATGTTCACTTACTCAGCAAACATTTATTTGAGGATCTAGTCTGTTCCAGGCACACAGTATGTAATTCTAGCTGTTATAACAAACACATCCCAAATTTCAGTGGCTTAAAAGATTAAACGTTTAAGTGAATAAGCCAGTTACAGAAGGACAAATATTGTGTGATTTCATTCATAGAGTAGTCAGATTCATAGAGATGCAAGGTAGAATAGTGGTTTCCAGGGACTGGGGTTCGGGGAATGGGGAGTTATTGTTAAATGGGTACAGAATCTCAGTTTTGCAAGATGAAAAGAGTTCTGGAGGAGGCTGGATGTGATGGTTGCACAACAATGTGACTATATTTAATGTCACAGAACGGTACACTTAAAGATGGTTAACATGATCACTTTGTCATATGTATTTTTCCACAATCTTTTCAAATAGTAATTTTAAAAACCACACACAGCAAATTAAATGCTAATTTTTCACTTACCTCACAGACTGATATCCTGGTTATAAATTGCCAGTAGGGACCCAGACAGGTAGAGGCTTTCCCACCTTCCACATCTGGCATCCAGCATCATCCTTGATGTCAACATCCAGCCATCAGATAGGAGAAGAGTGAAAGGATCACATGCAAGAGGTTTTTATGGGCCAGGCCTGGAAGTTGCATGCATTCCACCGGCTGGAACTGAGTCTTGCAGCAGCACGTAATTGCAAGGAAGACTGGAAAATATAGTCGAACTATGTACTCAAGCAAACGGCTTTGGTGATGACCTAGTCATCTATGCCATAGTCCATCCATTTGGTCACCAAAAAACAACCATTTCACTCATCTTCCCAAATAAATAATACACTCATTCTGTCACCAAATGAGATAACCTAAAACCTACCCAGTCATTGCATCAAGTTCAAAGTGCAGGATTCCCATGTAACACACAGGATTCTCCATCATCTCTGAATATAATTCCACATTGTCCTGTGACCCAGTTATTCTCAACTAAGAATGATTTTGTCCCCCTGGAGATATTAGGCAGTGTCTGAAGATATTTTTGATTAACACAACTGGGAGTGAGGGGCAATTAATAGGTAGGGGCCAGGGGAGCTGCTAAACCTTGTACAGTACAAAGGACAGCCCTGCTACAAAGAATTGTCCGGTCTAACATTTTAATTAGAGCTATGGCCTATGAACTAATAAAATATCTTCCCTCACTCACACCCAATATATAATGATAGAACAAATATAGTAAATACTTCCAGGTAGGAAAGGGGGAAAAGGGGGACTCTGGCCCATCACAAAAATGAAATTCTGCAGGGAGGCAGTGTGGTGGCTCTGAGCTGGCAGTGGGAGCTGTTTCTCAGCTAGACCCTGTTTCCATTCTCTGTGAGGAATCCGCTTATCTGTTGTCCTCTGTGGTCCCTGGCTCCGACCTCTGGAAATTTTTCCTCTAAGCCCACATTTGAAATGAGTATAGAGGAATGTGATTTTCCTGAGGAGAGTACAACTTTTACTGCAGTTTCATGATTTCTTTAGCAATACAGTACTTCAAAAACTGAAAAGTCTTTGATCTTTTTGCTTCCAGTCAGTTCCATATGCCAGCAAAACTGAGGTTTCCTAGAGATAATTCTCAATCCTGATTATTTCTTTCCTTCTTCACTCCATGCTTCTCTTCCTCTCGATTTAAGGAGGCTACTTTGAGACCATCAGATTTAAATGTGAAGACCACATCCTAAATACAATCTTTGCTTCGTGGCTGAGTCTTAATGGGCCCTTGTTGCTCAAGAGCTTTTTCAATCTTATTTCCTATTCATTGAAGTATAGAGCAGTTAGGTTTCCTAATCTTCTGAGGCTCCAAATTTCTGGACTCTCTCTATATTCCTTTTCATTTATGCTTGCAAACCTGCTAATTATTGCATGAGTTCATCTCATGTTTCTAATATCTTACTGAATGCAGCCAATAAATATAACCTACTAATATTCCATTTTCCAACCTCTTCTAGAACTGTGGGTTTTGTAGGTACCTTACCTTCTTTCCAAATTACTGCAGGTATAAGGTTGATGGGAAAGCTTCCCCTCTGCCTTCTGAAGGTTTGCCGAAATGACTGACAATAGACAGTCACAGGAGAAAATGCATACAAATTTATTAATACACATGGACAGAGTAGTAGTGCAGACATGAGACTCAAAGAAAGACCAGAGGGTTGAGACTTAAATATCCTCTTCATAGGGGAGAGGTAAAGGGGGAGTGTACGCAGTTTTAAGGGATAGTAAATGCTTTTCAAGAGAATTGAATAAGCCTGTAAGAACTGTCATACCTCTGGCAGCAAGCAGTCTTAGCACATGTCTATTCACTCTATTGTTTTACCTGAGAGTTAAAACACTAAGGATAGGTCTATAAATTCAGATCATTTAAAAAAATATGTATTGAATACCCACTAGGTAATGGGATATTTAGAAAAGATACAAAGATGATCAGCAAATCACCCGTCTTTAAGAAACTTGCATTTCTTAGTTTCTCTAAGTACTGGAGTAGATGCTTAGACCTGCTATCTTAACATTCATTCCACCATCCTATTCGTTCCACCACCTTTCAGTTGGAAAGCTGAAAATTACATTTCTCAGACTCCCTTGACACTCAAGTTTTAGGTGCAAATAAGGCCTGTCAAATAAATGTCCTTATGAAAACATGGGTGCAAGTGAAATGGAGGCTCTCTTCTTGCTGCTGTGTCACTTGCAAGCAAGGTGTGATGACATGTCTGTGGTATTCAAACTCCTCATAGTCTTGATGGGTGTGAGAGCCAGTGGCGGTGTCGGCAGCAGCCGCGGTGTTCTAGTGTCAGCATCCCATCCCAGCTACAGTGTATGTTAGTCAGAATAAGTTAGCCTTAGGCTGTAGTGACAAGCAGCCCCCAAAATCTCAGTGGTATAATATAAAAAAGTTTCTTTCTCACAGACAAAAATGTTTCCTACAGGTGTGGGCAGTTGCTCTCCATGTGCTGACTCAGAGATCTGGGCTACTTCAATCTTGTGGCTGCTAGATCTTAACCCAAGGTCTCCTCCTTAACTATTGTGGTAGGGAAGAGATAGCCTAGAGAACTGCTCAGAGGCTTTTCACTGTCTCGTCCTGGAAGTGACACTTCTCACATTTTATTGGTTACAACTCATCACAAGGCCCCACCCAACTGCAAGGGAACTGGGAACTGTAAATTTCCATATGCTCAGAAGTAAAGGAGGACCAGATACTAGTGGACACTAGTAATGTTTACCACAAGGCATGTGCCTTTGAATTCAGCAGGCTGCTCACCTCAACTCCTCCAGCCCGTCTACGGATTTCAGAAGCAATGAATTGCCTGGATGAAATCCCTTTGTTTTTTTTGAAATACCCAGAGTGGTTTTGGCTTCCTACGGTGAACCCTGACAGTATCATTTGTGTGCTCGTGGCTTTCTGTCCTCTTCCATCCATTCTATACCTTTCAGTGCCCTACTTTGTGCCCCAAGAGTCTATCCTCTGTGACCCGCATGTTCTGGGGCCCTCTACCCTCTGGCCTTGATTGGTTTTGGATCATGGGAGGCACCACCAAGAGCTGAGAAAGTAGGAGGTGAGAGAAACCAGGACATTTATCCCCTCTTCCTTTCAACTTCTCACTAGACTGTGGGTCCCTCACCCTGTCAAGTCTGTGAAGAGTCCTTTCATTAAACTTTCCTCACGTAAACACGTTGAATATGATATCTGCTTCCTGCCTTGACCATGACTCCTGTCAGGTGTTTAATCATCAAACCATGAAGCTAAAAAAGAGTAACAGACTGTCTTCCATCTTATAAAGCAGAAGGGCTTTATAAAATGCAAATCTGAATATATCATTTCTCTGCCTTAAAACTTCAGTGGCTCTTTGTTAACGCCTGGATCACTATACCCGACTCTAAGTTGCAACTAGACAGAACTAATTTCAGTTCCCTCTGCAACATGATCTCTCTTCCTCTGAGCCTCTGCACAGGCACTACCTCCTTCCTGGAAACTGCTCCCCACCCATGCTCATCATTCAGGCCTCAGCTCAAAGGCCTGAATTCAAGCTTCACTTGCCCCAGAAAGCATTCCACAAACCTATTACTTATCCCTTTTAGATGTTTGTATATTCTCCCACAGCAGGCTCCACTCACCATATACAGACAGCACTCAGTGCTACACTGTATTACAACTGCCTGCTTACTTCTCTGTGTCCTCCAGTAGACTGTGAGAGCTAAGACAGGCACTGCATCTCAGATCTATAGGACCTATCAAGGTGCTTGGCACATAATCGACAATCAATATTGGATAGTTCCTGAATGTTGTTGAAAAAGCTTGAACTGTCCTCCTCTGGTCATCATTCTCTCTCTTTTCATTCACTGACAAAAAAAAAATCAGAAAAATTATTAATAAAAATGTGATTTATATTTACCCACCTCTTATTACTACCTTCCGTTCACTTCCTAGACCATTTTCATCTTACTTTTTTACTATCTTTTATGATGACTTCTCTTGCCAAGATTACGAATGACCTCCTAGACCTTCAATGCAGTAGCTTCTTTTCAGTCCAAATCCTCTGAGACTGCTCTGCAGCACTCTCTTGAAATGGTCCTTTGTCCTGCATGGATCACGAATTGCTCCTTCCTTCCTCTCTCTCTCTCTCTCTCTCTGTCTCTCTCTCTCTCTCTCTCTCTCTCTCTCTCTCTCTCTCTCTCTC
>PVKP010036525.1:0-22400 GCA_004027715.1 Plecturocebus donacophilus | reverse complement strand
AAAAAAAAAAATTAAAAATTAGAAAAAAAAACTGTTTCATGCACAGGGATGATAAGTACCAGTGGGCAGAGAAAAAGGACGCTGTGGAGTTACCTTCTGCTCACACCCAGATTCCCAGGAAGCTCCTGGTGGGTGGGATAGAAGAGGGCGCCTCAGTTTCTCTGTCTGCCTCAGCTGTCTCTGCACTCTCAACCACACAGTTGTAATACTGCCTGTCTGCAAAAAAGGAAGCTCCTGCCAAACGAATCTGGAAAGATCTCCAAGAACATATTGTTAGGTGAAAAAACGCAAGACGCTGAACTGTATGGAGAGTATACGCTCCCTTATGTAAGAAGAGAGGAGAGAGGAAAATAAATATTTTACATTTGCACACATTTCGTGTGTTTGCATGAAGTCACTCTGGGAAGACATACAAGAAAGCAATACATGTTTCAGGGGTAGGTGATGAAAGTGGGGAAGGGGCTGGGGAATGGTGGGAGATGTAAATGGATTAACTATGGAAACATTAGCAGTTAATTTTGAAATTGCCAGAGAAGCTTACGGGTACCTGAGAAAAGCATCCTTCATCTTTTTTTTTTTCCCCTTACTCTTGTTGCCCTGGCTGGAGTTAGTGGCACGATCTCAGCTCACTGCAATATTCATCTCCCACGTTCAAGCGATTCTCCTGCCTCAGCCTCCCAAGTAGCTGGAACTACACGCACGTGCCATCACGCCTGGCTAGTTTTTGTATTTTTAGTAGAGCTGGAGTTTCACCTTGTTGGCCAGGCTGGTCTTGAACTCCTGACCTCAAGTGGTCCACCTGCCTCCGCCTCCCAAAGTGCTGGGGTTACAGGTGTGAGCCACCGCACTCAGCTGCTCATCTCATCATTGACAGGGCATGTGCCTCGCAGTTTTCTTCAGTCCCCACCACTCCCTATTGTCTGCCCGAATGTTGTTCTCATCTAAAAGAGGAAGTTACGCTCAGCTCCAGCTCCTTGTTGCTACTACCCCTGAATGGTGCAAAGTGGCTAGCTTCCCTTATTTTTCAAGAGGAGTGGAAAGCCATGTTTTTATATGAAACCTTCCAGATTTTAAATGTTGGCAAGGAATTAATGTTTTTTAGAAAATGAGAATCAATGTAGCCTGTACACAACTTCTGATCCAGATGAATCCAGAATGTCTGTGTCCTCAGGAAATACTCTGAAGGTTGTTTTGCTTGACTGAGTGTCAGAGTTAGTAGCACTCTAAAGACCTGTAAGGCAACTATTCCATATGCTGTTTGAAAACAGAGAAGTCAAAACCAATAACAAAGGCCGGAGAGGGGCCTCCATGTACGGTTGCTCAAGGCGTGCGCTGTGCAAGTGCTCCTGGCCACAGGAGAGAGAGGAGTGCTGAAATACAACCCACTGATGGAGACCTTCATGATGGATGGATCAAGCTGGTGACATCTGAACCCTTGTCAAATTCAACATCACTAAAGGAAAGGCAGCCAGACGTGATATGCCACCCAATGAGGCAACAAGATATACCAGTCATCATCAAAGAATTATCCTTGCAAAAACAATCCAGCACAAAACAAGAACACTGAAACAGAATCTGACTCATTTTCTAGATCAGGGATCGTCAAACTACGGCCCCCAAGTCAAATCCAGCCTGCTACCCGATCTTGTAAATAAAGTTTCACTGGGACACAGCCACACGCATTTAAGTATTGTCTGTGGCTTGCTTTCACGCTGCAAAGGTGGAGTTGAAACCATATGCACTGCAATACCTAGAAGATTTATTATCCAGATTTTTACAGGAAAGTTCACCAACCCCAGGTCTAAATCAATCCCTCCATTCATGGGAAATTCGGGGGAGCACGCTAAATCAACACCACAAGGCACGCAGTCGGCAGAATCCAAAGTGTGGAACAGTCTCCAGGACAAACGATCTAGTTTCTTCCATGAATAAATGGCAAGCAAACAAAAGGAGAAGGCAGAACTGTTAAGATTCCAAGAGTCTTATAAGATACATCAGCCAATCAGGGACATGGGGATAATGACTGACTGTTCAATGGGTCTTAAGGAAATGCAGCCATTTTGGGTAGATGTGAAAATGACATTGTGCTAAGTGCAATGTAATATCTGGGGCTGGATCATGGAACAGCAAAAACGGCATTAATGGGAAAAAAGGGTAAAATCCGAATAGAGTCTGTGATTTAGTGAATGGTGACTTGTCATAGCAATGTAAAATGGTAACCATAGGAGGGGCTAGACGAGGGGTATACAGAAACTCTCTATTATCTTTGCCATTTCTCTATAAATCTAAAATCATTCCAAAATGTAAAGTTTGTTTTAAGACAATGGCACTGTGGTTGTGGTTTTGCTTTGTTTTTGATTGAGGCAGGATCTAGCTCTGTTGCCAGGCTGGAGGGCAGTGGCACAATCACAGCTTCCTCCAGCCTCCACCTCGTGGGCTCAGACAGCCATCTTGCTTCCGCCTCCTGAGTAGCTAAGACTACAGGACGCACACCACCACTCCTGGTAAATTTATTTAAAAAACTGTAGAGATGGGCTCTTTCTAGGTTGCCTAGTCTGGTCTCAAACTCCTGGCCTGAAGGGATCTACCCGCCCCAGCCTCCCAAAGCACCAAGATTACAGGACACCTACTGCCGTTGGCTAGACTGTACTTTATCACAGCCAGTGTCTCTTAGAGTCTGTTAGATTAGACTCTAGTCATCTGTAACGTTAACAGATACAGTGATGCAATGGCTAGAATTTACTTAATAATCAGCAAAGTGCCGATAGTAGGTGAGAGCATAAAGAAACCAGATTGGCCGGGCGCGGTGGCTCACGCCTGTAATCCCAGCACTCTGGGAGGCTGATGAGGGTGGATCGCCTGAGGTTGGGAGTTCGAGACCAGCCTGACCAACATGGAGAAACCCCGTCTCTACTAAAAATACAAAATTAGCTGGGTGTGGTGGCGCCTGCCTGTAATCCCAGCTACTCGGGAGGCTGAGGCAGGAGAATCGCTTGAATCTGGGAGGTGGAGGTTGCGGTGAGCCGAGATCACACCATTGCACGCCAGCCTGGGCAACAACAGTGAAAGTCGGGAAAAAAAAAAAAGAAGAAAGAAAAGAGAAGGGAAGGGGAAGGGGAAGGGGAAGGGAAAGCACCCAGATTTGCCAAATATTGATAATAATTGAAGTCAGGAAATATATTCCTGAAGGTTGTCTTTCTGTTTCTCTCCATTTTGGGGTGGGTTTGAAAATGTTCATAACAAAAAGTGTTTTTGAAAATTGTTTTAAATTAAGTCTACATGCATCTAAACATGTTCCCTAGGATGGGCTGTGGCTGCTTGGAGGAAGGGGCAACTTTATCTTACCAGAAGGCACTTTCCACCAGCCGGGCAATGTGTCCCAGCTTGCAGATTCCCTCTGCATGTCCATCAGGGTGCCGGGTGCTGGCACCCCTCTTTGTGGAATGGTGGGGGTGTGTCACCCCTGGAGCTTCCATGTTTACCCCCAAGGTAGCTCAACCAATTTCACATGACATTGTAGAATCTGCCTCAAGTCCTGTTGCATGGCTGGCCATGACCACAAACGGACTCAACTTTCCGACACACTTTAATTTGCGTAATAAATAGCCCACAAAAAAATTACTGGGGACATCTGCAAAGAATTCTTATCCTTCACAAGAGTCATGGGAAACTACCCTTTTCAACCATTCCACTGGGCATGAACAAGAAAACAGGTGGCCTCAACTTCAGTGGCCGCTATCTTAAGATTTTGACTCCTTGAGAGATGAAAACAGTGCTGGATCAACCTCATCCTGAAGCCCACACCACCACTGGACTTCCAGTCATGAAAGCCAGTATTCCCTTGCTGTTCATTCTACTTGAGTTTGCTGTGTCTTGCCGCCCAACATTCTTTCCTGGTGGGACCACATAAAGCTTTATCAGTTCATGCAGATCTGTATAGATTTGCCAAGTGGCCCCTGAGCCCAACAATGCATTTGAGATGGTCAAACCGAGACACCCAGTTTAGGTCCTGCTGGGAGCCATAGTTCGAATGATACAGGTTTCAAAAAGCATTAATAACCAGGTCTGAACAGATTCAAAGCCCTTTCACAACCCCTGTTCCATTAAGCAGCCAGTCCATTGTCAAATATCTGGTAACCCGTTCCCTCCTCTCTGCACCTGTGACCACTCAATGGCAGCCTCCATCATCATTTGCTTGGACTATAGCAGTGTCTTCCCTCCTGGTTCTCCTTCTCTAGTACCATTTTCCTCCAGCCATCCCCTACACTGGCTCCAGATGGCCTTTTCTAACTCACACATCTGATCAAGGAGATGGTAAAACTTTTTTTCTTTTTTAAAGAGACAGGGTCTTTCTTTTTTGCCCAGGCTGGAGCGCAGTGGCATAATCATAGCTCACTATAGCCTCCAACTCCTGGCCTCAAGTGATCCTCCTGTCACAGCCTCTTGAGTAGTTAGGACTACAGGTGAGTGCCATCTCAAGCACTTAATTTTTATTTTTTATTCGTTTATTTATTTATTTATTTTTTGTAGAGATGAGGTCTTGCTATGTTGCCCAGGCTGGTCTTGAATTCCTGACCTCAAGCAGTCCTCCTGCCTTGGCCTCCAAAAGTGCTGGGATCACAGACGTGAGCAGCCACAGTGGCAAGACTCTGCAATAACTCTCTAATTGCGGCAAAATTCACACAACATAAATGTCTCCAACTTAACCATTTTTGAGTGCACCGTTTAGATGAAGTCGAGTCATGCGGTTGTACAACCATCACCACCAACAATCTGCAAAAGTTTCTCATCTTCCCAAACTGCAACTCTATCTCCATTAAACTATAACTCCCCATTCCCTCTCCCCTACCTACTGGCACCCACCATTATATTTTCTGTCTCTATGAATGTGACTATTCTAGGGAGCTCATATAAGTGCAATCATCTAGTATTTGTCCTTTTGGGTCAAGTTTATTTCACTAAGCATAATATCCTCTGGGTTCATTCATATTATGGCATGTATCAGAGTTCCCTCACTGAGAACCTCATTGTTTAGGGGTTTTTACAGAAGCTTCATTTTGTAGGCATGATTGATTAAATCATTGACCATTGGTGATTCAATATATGAAAATGCTCAACCTCCAGCTCTTCTTCACTCCCTGGAGGCTGAAGGGTGGGACTGAAAATCTCAACCCTGGGAGGCCAAGGTGGGCGGATCACTTGAGGTCAGGAGTTCGAGACCAGCCTGATCAACATGGTGAAACCCCGTCTCTACTAAAAACACAAAATTAGCCGGGATGGCGCATGACTGTAGTCCCAGCTACTTGGGAGGCTGAGGCAGGAGAATTGCTTGAACCCGGGAGGCGGAGGTTGCAGTGAACCGAGATTACGCTGTTGCACTCCAGCCTGAGAAACAAGAGCAAAACTTCATCTCAAAAATAAAATAAAATCCCAACCCTTTCATCATATCTTGGATTTTCCAGTGAGCAGGCCCCATCCTGAAACCATCTGGACACCCCTGAATCAATCATTAGCATACCCAAGACACTCTTATCATTCAGGAGATTTGAAGGGTCTTAGAAGCTTTTGTATTAGAAACTCTAGACTAAGACCAAACATGACAAAATATGCCCCTATCATCTTTGTTACTCAGGAAATTACAAGAGTTTTGAGAGCACTGTACCGAGGAATCCAGGATGAAGATCAAATATCTATATCTTATTATATCACAATAACACCAGAGGACACTGTTCAACCCACTGAAGTAGTACAAGTGGTAAAGCAGCTGGGGAAAACTGCAATGGTGCCTGTGAACCAACAAACTGTGGGACACAGCCAGACAAAAAAGCATTTTGCCCCTAAATCTGTCACCTACTATGTGTACTACAAGAGCTGGCTTTACCTTGAGTGTGTCACAGGAACGGGGGACAGAAACCAAATATATTTTATTATACCACAGTATAATGACCTCATTCCAGCCCCTAAATGGGCCATTTCTGAAACTTGACATTAGTTCAGCCCCTGGATACAACCATTCCTGAAAGCTAACCTTATTTCAGCCCCTGGATACAACCATTCCTGAAAGCTGACCTTATTTCAGCCTCTGGTTATAGCCATTCCTGAAAACTGACATCATTACAGCCCTGGGATACAACCATTCCTGAAAGCTGACATTTATACAGCCCCTGGATACAACCATTCCTGAAAGCTGAAATAAGGCCAGCCACCTTATTTCAGTCCCTGGATATAGCCATTCCTGAAAGCATTCCATTATTTCAGTCCCTGGATACAGCTGTTCCTGAAAACTGACCTTAGCCTCTAGATACAGCCATTCCTGCAGGCTACATTTAAATGACTTGAGTCAACAAATTCCCCTTACCCTAGTTTTTAATCTAAGTCTGTTTGCATAGTGTTTCTATCTCTTGCAATTCAAAGAATTACAATGGATACCCCTGGGCTATCCCATCCATCTGGAATGGCCTCCCCAGCCCACCACATTGATCAGCCTGACACACTGTGGTTGACCTCCCACCTTGGCCCAATGCTTCCTCCTCTGGGAAGCCTTCCGTGATTCCATGGAGAAACCTAAGTAGAAACCTAAGGGTTCCGACTTCACCCTGAATGATCCTCCCCATAGCATTTCTCTGGCACTGTGACGACTGATTTGTGTGTTGGCTGCACTAGACTGTTCGTTCCTGGGGGGGTGAGCACTGTGGTCTCTTCGGGTTTGTACTCCCAGCCCTGACTCCAGCAGCGCCCAGTAAATAGCTGCTGTGTTGAATGAACAAGCAAGTGAACGATTAAATAGTAAAAAGTGTTGCCTTCCTCTGACAATGGATTTATGTTTAAAAAGGGGTAAGAAAAACAAAAGGCTGCAGCACTGACGGTGGCTGCGGGGCACGCAGGCCTTCTCTCCTCTGATTAAGTAGCAGGCAAGGTATGTGGGAAGGGAACAGAGGGAGCTCGGAGACGGGCAGATAAACGAGTGGGTGGCTCTCGCCAGCAGTAAGCCTTTCTTTCATCTGCTGTGTGGCCAGCCCCTGCCCCCAGTGCCCGCTTGCCAGGCTAATCTCCTCTGGATCCCCAGAAACAATAAGAAATAATTTGTCTGAGGGGGGAATCGGATGGGAAAGGGGAGGAGGATACGTCCGTTCCATTCCAGCTGGCTGCAGCTCTCCCCCACTGCTCCCTGAGCCAGCCAAATGCATCTTCTAATTTAGTTCATTCTTCTCCTCCTAGCCATTGGTAATAGACCCACACAGAACACTTGGAATTTAACCGTCCTCCTCCCCAGCAGAGAAAGGGAGAGTGAGAAGACATGCAAAAGAGAAAAAGAAGGAGAAAGAAAAGAAGGGAAAAGATGAAAGACTGATGGCAGTAAGGCCTAAGAAATACCGTTCTTACTATGTGCCAGGCACTTAGCTGATGACCTGACATATATTAACTCAATTCATTCTCCTTGAAATTGCATGGGATAGGTTCCAGTATTATCCTTATTTTACAAATGAGAAAGAGGAGCCAAAATAAAGTACAGGACAAGGCAGAGATTTTTTTTCAGAGACAGGGTCTTGCTCTGTCACTCAGGCAGGAGTGCAGTTGCACCATCATGGCTTGCTACAGTCTCCCACTCCTGGCAAATGATCCTTCTGCCTCAGCCTCCCCAGTAGCTGGGACTACAGGCATGCACCACCATGCCAGTCTAAGTTTTGTGTTGTTCGTTTGTTTGGTAGAGATAGAGTCTGCCTCTGTTGCCCAGGCTGGTCTCAAACTCCTGGCTTCAGGAAATCATCCCACCTCAGTTTCCCAAAGTGCTGGGATTATATGGGATTGTAGGTATGAGCCACTGAGCCCAGCCAACAAGGCAGGAATTTTTTTTTTTTTTTTTTGAGGCGGAGTCTTGCACTGTTGCCCAGCCTGGAGTGCAATGACACGATCCCGGCTCGCTGCAACCTCCGCCTCCTGGGTTCATTCCATTCTCCTGCCTCAGCCTCCTGAGTAGCTGGGACTGCAGGCACCCACCACCATGCCTCGCTAATTTTTTTTTTTTTTTTTTGTATTTTTAGTAGAGATGGGGTTTCACTATATAGGCCAGACAGGTCTCGAACTCCCAAAGCAGGAAATTTTAAAAATCTTTCTAAATGAAGGCACGGGTAGATCCCTAACTCTGGAGCACAACATAGTGTAGAGGCTCACTGAACAATACTGAATGAAGCTTTGAAAGAAATCCTAGCCCGGAATGTAAAGCCATCATCATTATCACTCACTATTCAGCGGAAAAGAACATACTGCAAAGCGGCAGAGAGGTAGGATTGGACGCATCTTTATACATGGATGGGAAAATTTCTGCAGGACCATTCACCAACATTAGTGGGGATCACCTTGTGGGGAAATCAGAGATCAACTCAGACACTTCACAAACGTTGATGTAGGCCTGGCGTGGTGGCTCACACCTGCAATCCCAGCACTTTGGGAGGCCGACGTTCTTATTCACACTTAAAACTAGGAAAATGTCAGTTGTCCATGGCCAAGAATTGTGTGGGGCAGGGGTGGGGAGGCAAGGGAGTTCCATTTATTAGAAGTTCAAGATTAAGAATAAATTAAACATCAGAATAATGGGGTATAGACTCAGAAGGGGCACCAAGACACCTCGTTGGGGGTCACAGGGTTGTTCTCCGTCCAGACGTGAGTGACATTCCCTAACTGTATACATCTGTAAACATTTGTGGTGCTCTGAACTTAAAGTATATGCATTTATTTATTTATTTTTTTTGAAACTGAGTCTCGCTCTGTCACCCAGGCTGGAGTGCAGTGGCACGATCTCAGCTCACTGCAACCTCCACCTCCTGGGTTCAAGCGATTCTCCTGCTCAACCTCCTGAATAGCTGGAATTACAGGCACATGCCACCAAGCCCAGTTAACTTTTGTATTTTTAGTAGAGACAGGGTTTCACCATGTTGGCCAGGATGGTCTTGATCTCTTGACCTTGTGATCCACCCGCCTCGGCCTCCCAAAGTGCTGGAATTACAGGCATGAGCCATCACACTTGGCCAAGTATATGCATTTTTACACATACCAAATGTATCTTTACATCCCAATTTTTTTTTTAGACAGAGTTTTGCCCTTGTTGCCCAGGCTGGAGCGCAGTGACGCGATCTCAGCTCGCCACAACCTCTGCCTCCCGGGTTCAAGCAATTCTCCTGCCTCAGCCTCCCAAGTAGCTGGGATTACAGGCATGCACCACCACACCCGGCTTATTTTTGTATTTTCAGTAGAGACTGGGTTTCTCCATGTTGGTCAGGCTGGTCTCGAACTCCCAATGTCAGGTGATCTGCCCGCCTCGGCCTCCCAAAGTGCTGGTATTACAGGTGTGAGCCACTGCTCCCAGCCTGAAAACTTTTAGAATGAAGACATTTTTGAGTTATCAACAAGCATGATGGCTTGGCTGGCAGAAGGCTGCTGCTGGAGACTGTAAGAGGCTAACGCCCCAGGTTGTACCGTGGCCCCAGGTTGCTGGTCGCCCCTGAGGAGGAAGGAGTTAGCTCATCCGTGCCAGCTCCCTTCCCATGACAACAGGAGAGCACAGCACTTAGAGACACTGGTCTCAGCACTTTTTAATCTGAGAGCTTTGGAAAAGCCTCCCAGTCGGGGGAGGAAGAAGAGAGCTCTCGGAAGAACTGGCTGGCAAGATGCTGGGGTGGTGGGAAAAAAATGCTTCCAAGGCAAAAAAAAAAGATTAAGAACCAGCTCTGATGCGATCTGAATACACTGCCTTGGAGGCTGGAGAGATTCCCACCCATTCCTGCCTCTTCTAGAGAAAAGAAAAAAAAAAAAATCCCTCTATAAATGCAACATTTAAGCTTCACTAACAAACCCCCCTTCCCCATATGAAAATAGGGCTCCCTTAAAAAAATTATTTATGGCCAGGGGTGGTAGATCACATCTGTAATCCTAGCACTATGGGAGGCTGAGGTGGGCAGATCACTTGAGGCCAGGAGTTCGAGACCAGGCTGGGCAACATTGTGAGACCCCGTCTCTACTAAAAATACAGAAATTAGCCGGGTGGTGGCACACGCCTGTATCCCAGCTTGTCAGGAGGCTGAGGTGAGAGAATCACCTGAACCTGAGAGGAAGAGGTTGCAGTGAGCCAAGATTGTGCCACAGCACTCGAGCCTGGGCAACAGAGTGAGACTATCTCACACACACACACATACAAAATTAACCCTCTAAAGAATATTTATCCAGAACGTATTCCCAAGAAAACTGGGTACAAATACTAGGTCCACCTAACAAAGGAAACACATATGTTTTCGTGTTCCATGACTGTCTAGTGAGCTGGCCTGGGTGTGGGCAGGTATCTCAGGGTCCATATCCTTCAACTATAGAAGGTGTCATCTAACCAGAAACACAAACACATAGGCAGACCCTAGGATTTCAGGACTAGGACTGGCTTTGTTCCTGGAAATGAACAAAAAAGGAACTTTTAGGTTAACCCAGGGAGAAAGACAGTTGTGACTGAGCGTGAAGTTATCTGCAAGTGAATTATGGACTTTATGAGTAAAGGTTGTTAAGTTTTTGTTCTTGATCAGTCACCTTTGCTACTCCTGGATATGGAAGAGAAAGTGGCGTCTACCAGCATCCTGGGCACAGAATGGACTACATTTCCCAGATGCCCTTGCAATTCTAAGTGGTCATGTGACCAGAGAAACAGGAGCGGTTGCAGGTGCCTGTTCCAGATCTGGATCCGGTAGATAGTTACTACAATGAAAAGTATTTGTGTATCTAAACATATCTAGCCATAGAGAAAATACAGTAAAGATATGATGTAAAATATAAGAACTGGTACATCTATATAGGACATTTATCAGAAATGGAGCTTACAGGACTAGAAGTTAATTCAGTGAAGGGTGAGTGAATGTGAAGGTATAGGACATTATCATACACTACTACAGAATTTATGAGCACTCGGCCGGCCACGGTGGCTCAAGCCTGTAATCCCAACACTTTGGGAGGCCAAGGCGGGTGGACCATGAGGTCAGGAGTTCAAGACCAGCCTGACCAACATGGAGAAACTCTGTCTCTACTAAAAATACAAAAATTAGCCAGGCATGTGGCGCACGCCTGTAATTCCAGCTACTCGGGACGCTGAGGCAGGAGAGTTGCTTGAACCCAGGAGGTGGAGGTTGCAGTGAGCTGAGATGGCAACACTGCTCTCCAGCCTGGGTGACAAAACAAGACCCTGTCTCAAAAGGAAAAAAAATATTTATAAACACTTTACACTTAGGCCACACTACATTTGTAAAAAACATTTTCTTTCTTCAATAATAAATTACCTTAGTTTACTATAACTTTTTTACTTTATGAACTTTTAAATTTAAAATTTGTTTGTTTTTGAGATGGAGTTTCACTCTTGTTGCCCAGGCTGGAGAGCAATGGCACAATCTCAGCTCACCGCAACCTCTGCCTCCCGGGTTCAAGTGATTCTCCTGCCTCAGCCTCCCAAGTAACTGGGATTACAGGCATGTGCCACCATGCCCAGCTAATTTTTGTATTTTTAGTAGAAACAGGATTTCACCATATTGGCCAGGCCAATCTTGAACTCCTGACCTCAGGTGATCCACCCACCTCAGCCTCCCAAAGTTCTGGGATTACAGGCATGAGCTAATGCACCGGCCTTAAAAATTTTTTGCAATACCACTTTAGTAATTGAAGATTACTAAATCTACATGCTGGTGCTTTCTGTAGTAACACCAGAGTTACACTGAAAACTAGTAATAACGCTTAACCTTAAAATACAAACACATTGTATAGCTGTAAAAAATATTTTCTTTCTTCATATGCTTTTTTCTATATTTAATTGAAAATAGTTTTATTTTTAAAATGTTTTTGTTAAAGTTTAATACACAGACACATACATTAGCCTAGTCCTACACAGGATCAAGATCATCAAGACATCACTAGATGATATAAATGTTTTAGCTACATTATAATCTTTGTTTGTTTGTTTTTGAGACAAAGTCTCACTCTGTCACCCAGGCTGGAGTGCAATGGCACAATCTCGGCTCACTACAACCTCTGCCTTCTGGGTTCAAGTGATTCTTCTGCCTCACTGTCCTGAGTAACTGAGATTACAGGTGCGCACCACCACGCCCAGCTAAGTTTTTTGTATTTTTAGTAGCAACGGGGGTTTCAGCATGTTGGCCAGGCTGGTCTCAAACTCCTGATTTCAAGTGATCGCCCGCCTTGGCCTCCCAATGTGCTGGCATTACAGGAGTGAGCCATGGTGCCTGGCCTTTCATTATAATGTTATGGGGCCATTTTCACAAATGTAGTCTGTCACTGACCAAGACACCATCATGTGGCACATGACTGCATTTATCTATGAAGTGACCTGAGGAAATACCAGTAAGGCAGAAGGGAAGTGAGACAGGGAATCGAAGGCAGCCAGTGAGTGGTGTGTTGTTGAACCAGGTACCACTGTGGGCACCTGGGACTGAACAGCACTGGAGAGTTCTTGGAAGCACTGTGGAACACAGACCTCGGAGGCGTCCACCCAAGGGGGAAGGAGCTGGGGTATTTACACAACCAGGAGTCATTGTTGGACCTTCTCCCCAGCACTTCAGGTTTGCCTTGCTTGCACACATAGAGAACTTTGGCTGCCAGGACACAGAGATGCAGGTGCTGTCAGCTGAGAATTGGGCTGGAAGATATAGATATGGGGAGTGCCAGAAGGTTGGCACTTGGAACATCTATCGTATTAGCAATGGCAGAACCACACAATGGAAGGAACCTGGGCTCCTGAATGACTGCCTGGAGCAGAGCCAGTCTCAACAACCTAGACTGCTACAACTGAACCATAACAATTGAGAGGAAAATACTCTCACCTTCTTTAAGGCATTGAAGTATTAATAGTATTGGGCTTCTTTGTTAACAGCAGCCTAGCCTTATCCTAACAAATATACCAGTCTTTTTTCTACTGAGCTTGAGAACTTCAATTTCAGAGAGAACAGTACCCAACACTGAGGATCTGCGGTTTTGATGCGTTATTTCAGGGAATATTCCTGAGAAGCCTATGCCAACTGATTTGGTAGTTCATCATTAATAACCCCTCAGTAAATTTTGAGGGAGGGAGGGCACCCAGAAATGCTGGGAGTTAACATTGCTGGAAACAATTAATGTCCTCAACCCATGACTAATGAGAACTGGTGGATAAATACCCCAACTCCCTCACCTCTAAAGTAGGATACCTGAGGTCTATGCCATCCCACAGGGCTCTCTGATGGGGCTGAGCCCCAAATGCCCACAGTGATGACTTAATAACATGCCATTCACTAGCTACCTTCCCTTCCCTCTTTCACTTCCCCTCTCCCCTGTGGGTGCTTCCTGGGATAACTTCCCAAATGACTATTTGCACTTGAATTCTTTTCTCAGAGTCTGCCTCAGAAGACCCCAAACTAAGTCTGGAGAGAAATTATGCACAGACCAGGACACATAGAAAGATCAAAACCATCCCAGGTTATATGGCAAGGAGGTAACATAGCTGAGACCCAAATTCACATCTTGACTCCAGGATTCAACCTCTTAACTGCATTGCTGTCCAACAAGCTGGGCCCCTCCACAAGGGAACCCTCTCCTCTTAAGCACAATTATGGGTTAAGCCACCCCCATCATCTCTTTCCCTGTTACTGTCCAGGGTTTAAATATAAATTTGGCAAACATTTATTAAGCACCCACAGTATACCAAGTACTAACACCGCAGTGATTCATTGACCCCACTCTCAAACAGCTGAAAGTCGAATTAGGGAGCAAATATTTAAAGGGAGAAATACCAAACCAACTGGGAGGTTGTAATCATGGCTGCTGTTCAGTGCTCAGGCTGTTATAATGGTGAAATATTCCATATAAGTTGATAAATAGCAACTTCCTGAGTTATGATGGTTAATTTTGTATGTCAACGTGACTGGGCTATGGGATACCCAAATATTTGCTTAAACATGATTTCTGGGTGTGTCTGTGAGGGTATGTATTAGTCCATTTTCACGTTGCTGATAAAGACATACTTGAGATTGGGTAATTTATAAAGAAAAACATTTCTCTTTTTCTTTATAAATTAGTGCCTCCCAAAGTGACTACAATCCCAGGACTTTGGGAGGCCCAGGTGGGCAGATAACAAGGTCAGGAGTTCAAGACCAGCCTGGCCAATATGGTGAAACACCACATCTACTAAAAACAAACAAAAAATTAGCCACATGTGGTGGTGCTTGCCTATAGTCCCAGCTACTTGGGAGGCTGAGGCAGAAGAATCACTTGAACTCAGGAGGTGGAGGCTGTACTGAGCTCAGATCGCACCACTGCACTCCAGCCTGGGAGACAGAGCAAGACTCTCCAACTCAAAAGAAGAAGAAGAGGTTTAATGGACTCACAGCTCCATGTGGCTGGGGAGCCTTCACAATCATGGCAGAGAGCAAAAGGCACATCTTACATGGTGGCAGCCAAGAGAAGGCCCTCCAGTCTGGGAGACAGAGCAAGACTCCATCTCAAAAAAAAGACCACAAAACTTCAAGTAGACAGTACAGTATTGTTCACTGCAGTCATCATGCTGTATATTAAATCCCCAGAACTCACTCGTCTTGCTTAACTCAAAGCTTACACCACTTGACTGACATTTCTGCATTTTTTTTTTGGAAAAAATATGCTTTCTATAAGATAATGTTTTATTCTCCCTCACTTTTTTACTTTCTTGAGCATAATAAAAAGTTGGGGAGGGGACTAGAATGGTTATTGCCTTTTATTTATTTATTTATTTTAATTGCATTTTAGGTTTTGGGGTACATGTGAAGAACATGCAAGAGTGTTGCATAGGTACACACATGGCAGTGTGATTTGCTGCCTTTCTCCCCATGCTCTCTCTCCCCAACTCCCCATCCCCCGCTGTCCCTCCCCTATTTCCCCCCGACAGACCCCAGTGTGTGATGCCCCCCCTCCCTGTGTCCATGTGTTCTCATTGTTCAACACCCACCTATGAGTGAGAACATGCGGTGTTTGATTTTCTGTTCTTGCGTCAGTTTGCTGAGAATTACGGTTTCCAGGTTCATCCGTGTCCCTACAAAGGACACGAACATTTCTGCATTTCTTCCCTGGCCCCAGCCCCTGGTAACCACCCCTCTACTCTCTGCCTCTGTGAGTTTAACTTTTTTAGATTCCACATGTAAGTGAGATCCTGCAGTATTTGTTTTTCTACGTCTGGTTTATTTCACTTAACGTAACGTCCTTCAGGTTCATTCATGTTGTTGTGAATTACAGGATTTTTTTTTTTTTTTTTTGAGACAGAGTCTCACCCTGACACCCAGACTGGAGTGCAGTGGTGCAATCATAGCTCATTGCAACTTTGAATTCCTGGATTCCTGGGCTCAAGCACTCAAGCAATCCTTCTGCCTCAGACTCTTGAGTAGCTGAATTACAGGCAGGAGCCATCATTCCCGGTTATTCTATGATTGTATTTGAAGGATTCAGGATAGGCGCAATGGTACATGCCTGTAATACCAGCACTTTGGGAGGCCAAGGCAGGAGGATCGTTTGAGGCCAGGAGTTTGAGACCATCCTGGGCAACATAACGAGACCTGTCTCTACAAAAAAAAAAAAAAAAAAAAAAAAATTAAAAACAGCCAGGCGTGGTGATGCGTATCTGCAGTCCCAGCTACCTGGAAGGCTGAAGCTGGAGGATTGCTTGAACAGAAGTTTGAGGTTACAGTAGGCTAATGATCACGTCACTGCACTCCAGCCTAGAGGACAAAGCAGAACCCTGTCTCTAAATAAGAATAAGTATAATATCCATGGTGCGGTGGCTCATGCCTGTAATCCCAGCGCTTTGGGAAGCTGAGGCAGGTGGATCACCTGAGGTCAGGAGTTCGCAACCAGTATGGTCAACACGGCGAAAACCCATCTCTATTAAAAATACGAAAATTAGGTGGACACAGTGATGCCCACCTGTGATCTCAGCCACTCAGGAGGATGAGACATGAGAATCACTTGAGCCCGGGAGGTGGAGGTTGCAGTGAGCCAAGATCGTGCCACTGAACTCCAGCCTGGGAGACAGAACAAGATTCCGTCTCAAAAAACTAAAAATAAATAACAATAAAAGAAAAGAATGATTCAGTCCCGCCTGGATCTGTTCGGCTCACCTTCCATGGGCCCTCCCCCAATGTAGATGGCCACCATCTTGCTAAGAACTAGGGAAGGTGGAGGGAGAGCCGGAGAAGAGGGAAGTGATTCAGGATTACAAGAAGCATCCAATGACGTTATTTTGGAATGAGCTATTTTAACCTGCTCCTCACTTTGATGTGCATGAGAATATCTCAGACTACAGGGAAGACTTGCACGTGACAGATTTCATAACAGCAAGAGGGATAAATAGGAAATATTTTCATACCACTCACTCCAAACCTGACACATCACATGTATTAGCTAACCTGATGAGACAGAAAGGATTGCTATCCCATTTTACAGATGAAGAAACTGAGGCCCAGAGAGGTAACGTGACTCTTCCAAGACCACACAGCTAATGAGTGTGGCAGAGCCAGGATTTGAACCCAGGCCATTTGGACCCACTCTCCCTTCTTTGACCTGCTCTGCTAGAGCTGCCTCTATTTCTAGCATTGCTGTATTATTATTATTCGTTATTCTAATAATCATAATAATATTAATCATCATGGATATTTAACACAAGTCATCGTTTGTTTGATTGTCGTAGCTACCCAACCCTGCATGATTTGGAGAGAACTTTTTTTTTTTTTTTTGAGATGGAGTCTCACTCTGTTGCCAGGCTGGAGTGCAGTGGTATGATCTTGGCTCACTGCAATTTCTACCTCCCAGGTTCAAGTGATTCTCCTGCCTCAGCCTCCCAAGTAGCTGAAATTACAGGTGCCTGCCACCACACCTGGCTATTTTTTTTTTTTTTTTTTGTATTTTAGTAGAGACGGTTTCACCATGTTGCCCAGGCTGGTCTCGAACTCCTGACCTCAACTGATCTGCCTGCCTTGGCCTCCCAGAGTGCTGGGATTTCAGGTGTGAGCTACCGCGCCGCGCCCTGGGCAGCCCCTTCTCTTCAGTCCTTGCCCTTGGTTGGCATGCGGTCTCTGCTCCCCGCCCCACCTGGAATACCCAGAGACCACCGGCCGGGGAGAGGGAGGAGAGCATCCAGGAAGGTTCCTGGCCACCTCATCTGACGCTGCCAAGGTGGCTCCTCCCCAGGGCTCCTGGAGCCCTCACCAGCTTCGGTTTGTGAAATTTAGCTTGGATTCCTTTGCTCTGAGTAAACTGCCTCCTTGCAAAGGAGCGGAAGAGGAGTAAACCTGTTTACAGTGTTTGAAACCCACTCACTAAAATATTTTTCAGCCATCACAGTAATGACTCTGATTTCCATGCGGGCCGCCTCTCAGGAGCTGGGGTTGGTGCCGCCTGATGTGGGATGTGAACGGCTGCACGCTGAGCTCGGCAGAGCTGGGTTCAATACCCGCTCTCCAACTGACCGGCCAGGGGACCTTTGCACGTGGTTTTGAATGCATCCCATAAATGGCTTATTGCTGATTCCCCATCTCTTTGGCTTTCTGTAAAAAGATTAAATGAGGCCGGGGGCGGTGGCTCATGCCTGTAATCCCAGCACTTTGGGAGGTCGAGGCGGGCAGATCACAAGGTCAGGAGATCGAGACTATCCTGGCTAACACGGTGAAGCCCCGTTTCTACTAAAAATACCAAAGATTAGCGGGGCGTGGTAGCACGCGCCTGCAGTCCCAGCGACTCAGGAGGCAGAGGGGGGAGAATCTCTTGAACCTGGGAGGCAGAGGTTGCAGTGAGCCGAGATAGCACCACTGCACGCCAGCCTGGGCGACAAGGCGAGATCCATCGCAAAAAAAAAAAAAAAAAGAGTAAATGAAACGCCGGAGGCTGAGCCACTGCAGCTGGCAAAATCCAGGGCACAAGATCCAGCATCAAGCTGCCCGGGTTCAAATGCCACTTGCACCCCGCGTGACCTGGGACAAGTTACCTAACCCCTCTGTGCCTGAGTTTCCTCCTCTGCTAAACGGGGATAATGCCACGGCCTCACTCACAGGGGTGTAGCAGGGCGACTTCATCTTTGGAAAACATTTAGCAAATCGGCCCCGCTGAACAATTCCAGAGGGCAACAGTTCTGCTGTTAGCCAGGCGTGGTGGCGGGGGCCTGTAATCCCAGCTACTCGGGAGGCTGAGGCACAAGAATGGCTTGAACCCAGGAGTGGAGGCTGCAGTGCACCGAGGTCGAGTCACTGCACTCCAGCCTGGGCGACAGAGCGAGACTTTGTCTCCAAGGGTCGAGGAGGGCCTTTCAATTCCTCTGTCTCTGTTTCTATCTGAATTCCGTTTTCTTCCCTTTCTGCTGCACAGACAGTCTATGTAGATGGTGCCTTTGGAGTTGGGTGAAGTAGCAGCTGATAGCTGCTGCTGTTATTAATGCCTTTATCTGCTGGGCTGTTTGTTGCCAGGTAGCTTATGAGAGACCGTGCTGGTTGCTTTACACCATCACTTATTTTATCCTCCTCAGAACTCTATGAATAGGTGTCACGGGGAACCTCCGTTTCACAGATGACGAAACTGAGACTCAGAGAGGTTGAGTTATTGGTCCATAGTCACACAGGAGGTGACAAAGTCAGAACGCAAATTCAGGTTTATCTCAGAGGGTTGACCAGAGCCGAGCCACACAACCGGTTAATCTAGATGGATTATGAGCAATGCTCTTCCATTGTTAGCAGTTGGTATACAGGTGGACAGTATGGACCAACACGACCCAAGGAAGCTTCTTGCTCCAAAGGAAACACCCAGAAAGCCAGTCTTTCCCTCTTCCTAGATGTGAATCAGGACATTTATTAACTAGGCTATTGCTAATGTCCATCTCATAATCATGAGAGAAGGCAGCCTGGGAACAAAACCAACCCCTAGAGGAGGGAAATGCTGAGAGAACGGCTGATAAATTAAGCTGGACCCTTGATCAAACCATGCCTGAAGCCCACCTCTCACTAAACTTACAGTTATTGGAACAAACAAAAATCAATAGTGACTACAGGATTTCCTTCCAGGGTAATGAAAATGTCTTAAAACTAGCTAGAGACAATGATTGCAAAACACTGTGAATATACTAAATGCCAATAAATTGTATAATATGCTTCAGAGATGGTTAATGCTTAATTTTATGTTATGTGACTTATGCTTCAATTTTTTTTTAAAAAAAAGCATGAATTAAATTTCCTGTTACATGCAACCAAAAAGCTTCATGACCAATACCTCTGATTCCCAAGTTGTGGCTTTTTCACCCTCCACTCTAAATCCTGTGGATACTATTTTCTGTTTAGGTCTCAGATTCATTTGCATAGCCACCTTACAGACCATGACCACTGTCCTGCCTAAAATTCCAAATAGAACTCCTTGTTTTTTTTAAAAAAATCTACATTCCTGGGGAGGAGCTATAATGTCAGTCATTTAATCATGATGTTTTTATTAAGCAATTACTATATGCGTTGCACTGCATAAGGCAAATGAGGCATTTGAAAGAAGTTCAAGGCCAGGTATGGTAGCTTATACCTGTAACCCCAGTGCTTCTGGAGGCTGAGGCAGGAGGATCACTTGAGGCCAGGAGTTTGAGACCAGCCTGGGCAACATAGCGAGACTCTATCACTACAAAAAATTTAAAAATTAGCTGTGCATGGCGGCACATGCTTGTGGTTCCAGCTACTGGGAGACTGAGTGGGGAGAACTGCTTAAGCCCAAGAGGTTGAGGCTGCAGTGAGCAGCGACTGCACCACTGCACTCCAACCTGGGTGACAGAGTGAGATCCTGTCTCAAAAAAAAAAAGAATGACAGTGAGAGAGAAAGAAAAAGAAAGGTGGGGGGGCGGGAAGGAAAGGGAAGGGAAGGGAGAGAAAGGAAGGAAAGAAAGGAGGGAGGGAAGGAGAAAGAAGAACAAAAGAATGAATGAATGAACGAATGAGAGAGAGAGAGAGAGAGAAAGGAAGGGAAGGGAGGGGGAGGGGAGGGGGAGGGAGAGAGAAAGAGACAAAGAGAGAGAAGGGGTGGGCGGGGAACGCGATCATGTGTAGTAAAGGCAAAGCCAGCATGCAGTATCTGAGGAAGTCACACATGTTGGGATTACAGTCAGAATGGCTGGATATCACTGCTGTAACAAACAATCCCAAATCCCAGTCTTAAAGAATAGATGTTTCTTTCTTGCTCTTGCTGCACGTCCTACTGTGTGAGCAGTAGGAGGCTCTGACTTGGGTCCAGGATGATAGAAGTTCCATCCTGTCACAGTAGGAAGGAGGGGATAAGGCGTGTTACACACTAGCTCTTAAAACTTCCGCCCGGAAAATACTCAAGTCACTTTCACTCACATTTGATTAGCCAAAGCAAGTCACACGGCTACACCCATTCCCTCAAGGTGAAGGAAGCAGAGAGCTGGAAATGTCTGATGAACATCGCCAGTGACTGCTTGAATCGTCCCCTTCCTAACTGCTCTTTCCCGCTAGATTATAAACTCTTCGAGGGTTGGAACCTCATTCAAGTTGACTTTGCATGAGAAGTGCTTGATCAATGATAACAACTGCTATCCAATTCTGAGCCCAATGCCTAGAATAACATAGGAGCAGAGTAAAAGTTTGATGAAAAAACACATGGGAAGGCATGAAAGAGGCGCATGTTGAAGAATGGCACTGATGAGGGACGTGGAAGCAATTCATCCAAGGGACTGGTCACGTCCTTGGTACATCAGCTGATGAAGACCAGAACTTGGTATCAGAAGTGGGGTGTTTAGATACCCAGCCATGGTGGATGAGCAAAGCATTTCTTTTTCCTTCTTTTTTTTTAACTTCTATTTTAGGTTCAGCACAGGTTTGATATACAGGTAAAACTCGCATCACAGGGGTCTGTTGTACGGATTATTTCGTCATCCAGGTACTAAGCCTAGTACCCAATAGTTATTTTTTACGACCCTCTCCCTCCTTTCATCTTCCGCCCCCAAGCAGGCCCCAGTGTCTGCTGTTCCCCTCTGTGTGTCCACTGTGTTCTCATCATTTAGCTCCTGCTTATAAGTGAGAACATACAGTATTTGGTTTTCTGTTCCTGCGTTAGTTTCCTAAGGATGATGGCCACCAACTCCATCCATGTCAAAAGATATGATCTCATTCTTTTTAACAGCTGCATAGTATTTTACGCTGTTTATGTACCAGATTTCTTCACCCAATCTGTCACTGATGGGAATTTAGGTTCATCCCATGCCTTTGCTATCGTGAATGGTGCCGCAATGAACATTCACGTGCACGTGTCTTTCTGTGTCTTTACGGTAGAACGATGTCTATTCCTTTGGGTATATACCCAGGAATAGCTTTTGCTAATAAAATATGAATGGAAGTGATGTGACTCTTTTCTGGGTGGAAGTTTTAAGAGCCAGTGGGATGAGCAAGAGCAAGACATTCAAGAGAGTGCTCAGTATAAGAGCAGAGAGTGCTCAGTGACACACTAAATCCTGGTATTGAAAGAAAGAGATGAGTCAAAACGTGGCACTCATATCCTGACACTCAGCGATGCGGAGAGTGGATGTACTGCTCACCCACTTCACCCCGACTCCACAGAGCACAGTCATCTGGTTTTCAGCCAATGCTCAACTGGAACTCCGCACTTGACCAACACCTCATTTCTTCCCAGAGCTGTATCTACTTGATCTCTCGGCTGGATCTGCCACCGTGAACCCCACTCTCCTTAGAACACTATTCTCCCTTGCTTTTCACGAACTGATTGCAATTTCTTTAGCTGGTTTTCCTAGGCAGCTCCCAGAATCACGTTTCTTATTTCATTCATTCATTTTTTAAAATTAGAACTGGGGTCTGTTTATGTTACCCAGGCTGAGTGCAGCGGCCACTCACAGGCACAGGCACAGCACGCAACACCCTTGAACTCCTGGGCTCGAGCGATCCTCCTGGCTGAGCTCCCTGAGTAGCTGGAATTACAGGAACGTAGCATGGCATCCGGCTTCCTGTTCCATTCTCGATTGCTTTCCTGCTTCTCTTTTGGTTTCAGCTCACGAGTTCCTTAGAAATTGATTGCTACACAAGGCATGGTGGCTCACGTCTATCATCCCAGCACTTTGAAAGGTCAGGGTGAGTGAATCACCTGAGACCAGCCTGGCCAACATGGTGAAACCCTGTCTCTACTAACAATACAAAAATTGGCTGGGCGTGGTGGCACACACCTGTAATCCCAGCTATTCGAGAGGCTGAGGCAGGAGAAGCACTTGAATCCGGGAGGTGGAGGTTGCAGTGAGCTGAGATCACGTCACTGCTCTCCAGCCTGGGCGACAGAGGGAGACTCCATCTCAGAGGGAGGGAGGGAGGGAGGGAAGGAGG
>PVKP010036524.1:0-22419 GCA_004027715.1 Plecturocebus donacophilus | reverse complement strand
AAAAAAAAAAAAAAGCTGGAGGCATTATGCTACCTGACTTCAAACTATACTACAAGGCTACAGTAATCAAAACAGCATGATACTGATAAGAAAACAGAGATATAGATCAATGGAACAGAACAGAGGCCTCGGAAATATTCTCTTCTTTCTACATAAAATACTTTTAAGACCATGGTATGGTGATGGACAAACACAATAATGTTAATTTCTACCTTAAAGGAGTCTATAGTCCAGCAGATGAAATGAATATAGTTAGCTGAAACATAAGACATATGAAGATGTGTCCTAAGGAAGAAGAGAGGGTTTTTATTTACATTATCCCTTAAATTAATATAAAAACAAGTTGCCACTCTCACTACACATACCACCGTGCATCCTGCTTCACTGGCTTTACAGAAAATGCGAGACTCTTGCTCTACTCTGTGCTTAATTTGTTGAAGTTTTTTGCATTGTCCTGGTGTAAATATCTGTGTTTGAAGACCTCATGTTAAAAAAAAATACTGTTTTTCATATAATAAATTTAAAGATAGATTTATTCAGTCTCTTTTTAGATCATACAAACCAGTAATCTAGAAAGAGGATTTTTCTAGCATTCAATCAGGAAACATAAAAGGTCTGTGACTTCCTGTGCACCCAGGAGATTTCCCAGTTTTCCTCCCAAATTCATGCAGCAATGAACTGAAAAAAACACATTACTATGGTCCCCAGCACCACCCAAAGAGAGTAGTTCTTGTCATTCAAAATTCTTTCCCCTGTGTCCCAAGAAGTCCAAGTGATGAAGTAGTTCATCCTATTGATGACCACTAGAACCTTCTGCAGACACTCACTAAGTTCATGCTGAAAGAACGATTAGGCCGGGCATGGTGGCTCAGGCCTGTAATCCCAACACTTTGGGAGGCCGAGGCAGGCAGATCACTTGAGGTCAGGAGTTCGAGACCAGCCTGGCCAACATGGTGAAACCTCATCTCTGCTAAAAAAAAAAAAAAAAAAAAAAAAAAAAAAAAAAAATAAAAAAAAATACAAAAATTAGCCAGGTGTGGTGGTGGGTGCCTGTAATCCCAGCTACTGGAGAGGCTGAGGCAGGAGAATCACTTGAACCGGGGAGGCAGAGGTTGCAGTGAGCCGAGATCATGCCACTGCACTCCAGCCTGGGCGACAGAGCAAGACTCCATCTCGAAAACAAACAAAAAAAGAATGATTGGAAGCAGAGGGAGTCGCCTGCTGACCTTCTCACGTTGGCCTCCCTTCCTGTCTGGGTGACTCTGAAAAGCAACCAGGGAGAGGCTTCCTTACACCTAAAGAAACTGGGTAATGAGCTTGTCCCTTCAAAGAACACACAAACAGGGAAGAAAGACAATTCTAAGAAATGCAAGGGCTTAGGTGATTGAGGGCTTATTGATAAGCCATATCTCCACCTTGAAAGCAAAAACAAAGCAATGGATTGAAATCCTGTGTAAAGTGTTGGCCAGCGCAGTACTTTTCCTGCCTGGTATTTATCGACAGGGGTGCTGCAGTGAGAAAAGCATTGTATTCAAATACGTGACAAGCGCTGATCACGCAGGTTTGGTGGCGTATCTGTCGGTCCCTTTGTGCATTCAACATACACAGATTCAGTCCCTGCAAGATGCCTTCTGATAGCTAAAGATACGAGGTACGGCATTCTCTTAGTCTAATGTTTTGGTTTTATTTTTAGGCTCAAATACTTAGTTTTAACAAAACAAAAAAGAAGTTTAATTAGGCCTGAATGAAGAGCAGATTTCTCATTTCTGGATTCCAAGTTTGGTATGAGGGCTTACACCTTTAAACGTTAATAGCTCCTGTGTCTGTCTTATACTATTGTGTATAAGTTCTTAGTAATAAGCAAGAAAGTGAAACAAAGCTGATTGGGGAAAAGTATTCAATCCTCCTTTGTTGTATTTCTAAGCCCAGTTGATAACACCAGAGAAAAAGTTTCATGCCTTTCCTAAGCTCAGTCTTCTAGGAAATGGAACACCGCTGACACCATCCCCCTTGTAGAATCAAGTTGCTCTTATTTTATTTCATTTTTTGAGACGGAGTTTTGTTCTTGTTGCCCAGGCTGGAGAGCAATGGCACGATCTCAGCTCACTGCAACCTCTGCCTCCCGGGTTCAAGCGATTCTCCTGCCTCAGCCTCCAGAGTAGCTGGAATTTCACCACGGCTGGCTAATTTTTGTATTTTTAGTAGAGATAGAGTTTAGCCCTGCTGTTCTAATATCAGTGAAAGCCTTGCCCTTCATTCCTACTTTTTTCTCTTATGAGAGAGAAACATAGATAGGTTTTCACTGATCATCATCTCATTCCTGTGTGATTTCACATTTCACATTAGGCAGGTTCACCTGTTGGAATAAAAAGCGATTGCCCACTGGGCTGTCTGAAGTACGTGGCACTTGAGTCCTTTTCTGTCCCATCACACCTTTCATTACTAATTTTTAGTAATTTGTTCATCATGATTTAGCCCAAATACTCCAGCTCTGATTTGGTGAGGCCTCCAGCAGGTCACTGCAGGCATTGTCTGAGATTTCGGATGAGCTAGAAGGAACCCAGAGACTTTATTCACTGGCATGTGAATGAGATCACAGTCCACAGCATGGTCATTGCTCTCTGCGCCCATGTCCTGAATGTTATAAATGCAGAGATTATTGTAATCACTAGGAGCATTTGCAAAAATTATAAACTCCCCATTACCAGCATCTGTACCTTTTATTTCTGAAATGTTATGGCAACTGTTTAAAAGTTCTACACTCCCATCATTTAATGCTACAAACTTGTACATTAGACAGTATAAATCCACTCATCCATAACTAAGAACTCACAAAAATCTAAATAACATTTTACCTATTCATTCAGCTTTCATCAGTCAATGACAGGACAACAAGTAGACTGTCCAAATGATCGATTGACCTCAGTGAAAAAACCCTCAGGGTAGTTGACAGGCTTGGTCCAGATTAAGCTGCCCTTACTTGACTTCTCTAGACCTGAATACCTCCATTAGGAACTACCAAGTCCTCACTTGAATGCTCTATCAAAATAGATTTAATTTTGCCCTGTGCTAAGCATGTTGTATATCTCATCATATTTCATTTCTTTACAATGAGTCCATGTATGGTAATTCTGTATTTAACGTTAAAAGTGATCTGCCAGCAACTCTCAGTTATGTAGGAATTTTTATATGTTTATAAAAATTAAACCATCTGTAAGCTATGCTGTTATCTAAATAATCCTCGAAAGAAAAAAATAGTCTTCCAAATAAAGTGGCTTTCTGGGCTTGTCATGATTTTACCTTAGGTATCTCCCCAGTTTCCTGGAATTCTACGTTCCAGGGAACTACCTGTGTTCTTTCAGTCCCTCTTGGCCTTAATAATTGCCTCTAGTCCCTGACATCTCAGCTGGAAGCCCTATGGATGCCTCTGTTAGACTGTCTTGGTTGCCTGTCCTGTTTGAGCCCTTAGCTTTGCATCCATATGTTAATATCCCTGTATCCTAATAGTCTATTTATTTGTCTGCCCGCCCTTCAGATTCATTGGGTGTCCGGAGAGGGAACCTTTCCTTCGTTCACTGTGATGTTCCCCAGAAGCCAGCCAAGTGCCTGCCACTTAGTAGATGCTCAATAAATATTGGCAAGTAAATAAATGAGTGTGTGCACCTGCACTTAAATGTGGTACATGCATCGGCCACCTTCAGTGTAATTTTCTGTAGAGAAAGAGTTACATAAAGATTTTAGTGCTGATATTCAGTGGTGACTGAATCCCCATCATGCCAAGATAAAGATGTTAAAGACTGAGCTACAGTTTTCCCTTCAAAGTTTAATGTCAGAAAATGACCGTTCTGATTCCAACACTGTCTCTAACTAGCTATGTGATCATAGTTAGATTGGCTAGCTTTTCCAGGCACTAATTTTCACCAGGAAAGTAAACTTCCTGGTGAAAGTAAAATAAGTTTTATTTCTATTCTATCCTGTTCTGTGGATGTCATTGAACTTAATGGTTAAGCCACCTGTCCACGGTTTAACGACATCCACAGAACAGAATAAAATAGAGCATCAGCCCCCTGCCTACTTAAAATGTGTTTTTAAGAGGCCCATGACACTTAGAAGACTTTGGGTCCCTACGCCTGTGCCCTCTCGGTCTATTTTGATATGCTATATGTGGATTTGGCTCTGAAAATGGAATTGGCTAACAGGCCTCAAGCCAGAGGTCCCATTGGTTTCTTCGCTACCTAGAGCCAAACACTATTTCACGATACTCCCAAATCCTCCCAGCTGCAATCAGTAGCATCTGAAAAGAAAGTAAAATAACATGTGCATGCACTATAGAGAAAGGGAAAAATGATATCAACATAGCATGAAAATATGGTGACAGTTTTCTACCATTTGTCTCCTTCCTTTAATATGTGTACAACACAGATCTGTTTACTTTGTGGTTTGATAAGGTCACCTTTGTGTCTTGGTTGAGCGTGGCTTTGAGTTGCTTACATCATAGCTAGTGCTCATCTGTATTTTAAAAATAAAAAATGACATACATATCGATACTTTCAAAGTTAATGTTTCATTTTTATTGCTACAGAACTTATTAGGGAATATTGTTGCTTTTGAATCTGATCTGAAGATAAATTACTCCTCCTCTTAACATTAGTCTTTTGAATCTTATCAGATGATGAATTATGCTTGCTTAGAAAATTAGTCTGCTCAAGGCTACCATTTATACACACTTCGACATTTTGCTTTATATATTTTCAAGACAGCTAAATAAACCATTAGTTTAAGAAAATAAGCTGCCTGTGAGAAAGTCACTGATAGGTGTTGTCTGAGACATACGATCTTGTGCTGTTGCTTGGCTATTAATGTCCTTGTGGCTTATGGCAGCCCTGGGTATAATTCTTCTGCAATTGGCAGAAATTCCAGTATGCGGAGCTCACTTAATGCTCTCATTGTACCACTGATCTTCATCATTGCCTGGGGCCTGCAATCACTTAGAGCCTCAGTGACTCCCTCTGGACTATTGAGATCGTCTTGGTAAATAGGAAGGAGGATTGTGGTTAAACTCAGCAGTCCAGTCAAATGGTATCCATGTGAATAAACCAGATTACTGTAGGAAGCAAGCTGCTGAGGAGACAGAGATGTCCAGTGGAAGGGTCTTAGAGCTTTGGAGTGAGTCGTTGTATGCTTCCTCCTGCAGGAAGCAAATCAACTGAACATTCATTGAATGAACCTCTTCATACCCTGTGTGTAGGTAGAGAAGGGCTGAGCAGGACACAGTGAGAACAACAGATCTATGTACAAGGAACACCTTGCTCTGGGCAGTGCGTGTCTGTAAATGGGGTGTGTGTGTGTGTGTGTGTGTGTGTGTGTGTGTGTGTGTGTGTATCTGTGTGTGTGTGTATCTGTGTGTGTGTGTGTCTGTGTGAGTTTTCCTTTATGGAAAACTGTGCTGTGTCATTGGCATTATCTGTCTTGAGCATCTTCTCACTCATCCTGACAGTGAAATGCCAAATCTTGGCAGGGAGGTGAGGGAGTCTTGCCTTTCAGTAGAGATCCCTTTGCTTAGTGCTGAGATGAAGTCTTAGCATAGCTTAGGGAGCACCTGGCCCAGCCTGGGGTGGAGGGTGAGTTGCTCTCCCAGCAAAGGGTGATAAGCTTAGGAAGCAATTCCCACAGCAGCCCGCCTGTTTCAGCTCTTTCTACCCACTGGGGTAGGTGTGTTAATTTCGGAGTAGCCCGAATGCCCTCAGCCAAAAGCTCTTGTCTTCGTGTTGTTGTTGTTGTTGTTGTTTAGAGACCGTCCTGCTTTGCTGCCCAGACTGGAGGGCAGTGGTGTGATCACAGCTCACTGTAACCTCAGACTCCTGGGCTCAGGTGATCCTCCCATCTCAGCCTCTGAGTAGCTGGGATCACAGGTTTGTGCCACCATGCCCAGCTAATTTTTTAATTTTTTGTAGAGACAGTATCTCACTGTATTGCCCAGGCGGGTCTCAAACTCCTGGTCTCAAGCAATCCTCCCTCCTCAACCTCCCAAAGTGCTGGAATTGTAGGCATGAGCCACTGTGCCCAGTTGTAAAGAGATGTCAGTAACACAAAGATAAGACTGTCGTCCAGCCGGGTAGGTATCTCTGCCAACAGTCCCCTAAATTGAATGAAACAAGAGTGTCCTTTTCTCGCATTTGGCCCCAGGGTGGAGCCTGCTATGACAGGTGCATCCCCCAGTGCACGCTGCCCTGTCTTAACCTGCCTTTCTTTTCCTGCAGGACATTGACGGCCAAGCACTCCTGCTTCTGACCCTCCCAACGGTGCAGGAGTGCATGGAGCTGAAGCTGGGGCCCGCCATCAAGTTATGCCACCAGATTGAGAGAGTCAAAGTGGCTTTCTACGCCCAGTATGCCAACTGAGTCTGCCCTTGGGAGGTGGCCCCTATCGCTGGGATGTGGTGTTGGTAAAGGTTTCTAGGACTGAAACTTTGATTTCTGGGATATGTTACGTGGTACAGACATTGAGTATCACCAGAAAGCCAGAAGCCCAGGGTCTCCGGCCTCAGCCAGCCTGTGAGCTGTTTCCATGTTTCCAGAGCACAGTGAGGCACTGCAGAAGTCGCTTCTGGGGAGCGCCAGTTAAAGTAGTGCATCGGACTCTGCGGGCTGTGGGCCTGCTTCTTTGTTCACCCACAGTTTGCCTTTCTCCCACCACAAACCAGGCAGCTCCCTTGGAGCCACGTTTCTTAAAATGAGGCCTGCATTCTTTGAAAACTAAGAATGTCACCAAGGAAGAAACATCACCCCATGCCATAGAGCTTCCTGTAATGAAACGGGCACATTTATCGACGCTGTTCCTGTGGATAGGCATGTGACACTGGTCAAGTGGCACACGCGGTTTCATCTTGGAGGCAACTCCTTTCTCTAATGCAGCTGTCAGCGATGTCCTTATAAAAAGATGTGCTGAAGCTCTGTCCTCTGTTAGAGGTGCCTCTTAGGAATACAGGGAGTGAAGGAGGCCGGTAGGCATCTCTGTGCAACTGGATAATCTGTTTGTTGTGTTGTGTTTTTAGAGACAGAGTCTTGCTCTGTTACCAGGCTGGAGTGCAGTGACACGATCTCAGCTCACTGCAACCTCTGCCTCCTGGGTTCAAGCGATTCTCTTGCCTCAGCCTCCCATGTAGCTGGGACTACAGGCGCCCACCACCGTGCCCGGCTAATTTTTGTATTTTTCTTAGAGACGAGGTTTCACCATGTTGGCCAGGCTGGTCTCGAACTCCTGACCTCAAGTGATCTGCCCACCTTGGCCTCCCAGCGTGCTGGGATTCCAGGCATGAGCCACTGCACCTGGTCCAACTGGACGGTTATTGATTGAAACCTAGAATATCTGTAGAGACAAACTCTACCCAGTCTTTTCTAGACCCTCAACTATCTCCACTGTTGTAGTTTAATTGTAGCCGAGTCAGGGAATGAGTCCTTTAGGCAAATGTTGGATTATGTATCAAAGGAAAAGCTTAATTTCAGAGAGCAGGAAGGGAAAGAGATGTGGGGGAAGCATTCCATGAACCAGCTACAGCCGCTGAGAAGGATCACTGCAGCGTCACCGAGCAGGAGTCCCTCCGAGCATCCCTTCTGTCGCGTTCTGCCCCAGCTGGCCTCATATGTACCAGGCACGATGCTGCATGAGCACTGAATCTGGAGTCAGCCACCTGGCACCCAGGTTTTGCTGAGAACTAACTCTGAGATCTTGGGTGACTTGTCATCACTCTGGACCTCGGTTCCTGTGAAGCGACAGCTGTGGACTCAGAGGGTCTGGGGATGAGCACGTTGTCTCCCACTGGCATCCATCCCGCTCATGCAGGAAAGGAAGATCCAGATCGGCCAAAAATGAGAAAAAGAAAGGAAAAGAAGGGTCTGGTCCCAGGTCTAACCATGCCGTTCCTGTAGCTCTTTCTGGCTTTGAGTTTGCTTGTGGAATTTCTTGGGCCGTTGTGTTAAATCCACCAGGTCATGTGCAGACATATCTGTGGCTGTGGGAGTTGGCCAGCCTCTTGGACCAGAAGCCACCTCCGTATCCTCATGAGCGACTTGGGATCTCCACGCAGACCCCGTGGACTACAGGGTCCCGCTGTGGCGGCTGCCTAGATGCCTTTTTAAACTTATGCAAGGAAACCAAACCCTCCCATGGTTCCTGAGCAGATGCCAGAGGCAGAGGCTTTGCAGCCTTCCTGCTTTTCCACCATCATTACCTTGAGCTCGTCCCTTGGACTGGAGTCTCCACAGTTGCAGTGAAATCACGTGGTGGGCTAATGAGCTGCTTGCATTTCTGTGACGTTTTCAGATACGATTTTTGAAACTTTGGATTGGAAACTTTGATTGCTCAAGCTCACCCTTCTTTACATTCTGTAACGGTTCCAGATGAGAATGGAAAACACATACTTTATGGATGAGGCCTTTTGGTCTTCCCTGCAGCCGATTTCTATAATCCAGTTTTAGAGTTTGGCTGGTGGGTCTGCCTGGGGGCTTCGGATGGGAGGAGCGTGACATCTGTGCCCGGACAGACACGTCTCTGGGATCCGCGGTTGGCTTGCCTCGGGCAGCTCTCCTTCTAAGCTCAAGTTCTGACCTCTCCGCGGTTCTCCACCCACCCCTGCCTTCTCAGCCACATGCTTTTGGCCTTAAACGCTCAGTCTTGTGGAGTTAAACCCTGTCTAATGATTGGAAAGGGCATCCATTTCCAGACCTTTGGCATTCTGCCCGCGCCGACTCCTTGATCCTTCACCGTGGCCTTTTCAAGCTGAGCTGTTTCTGTTGTGTTTGAGACGAGGATGAGGGAACGTGGTGGCCACAACAGAACAGGGGCTTGCAGAACGAATGCCAATTCCATCTCCCTTCTCAGCGGTGGCACAGAGAGGAGGTGCTGCATTGGAGAGAGGAAATCCTCTGGGTGGGGGGTCTCCGGAGCCCACCCAGAGAGCTAGAATGTGGCCCACCAGGAGCCCAAGAAGGACACGGCCACTGTCTCTGGGGAAAGTGTTTGCTTCCCATGGGGCCAAGTGCCCAAGACTCTCCGTGTCCTTCACCCTTACAGTTAACTTCAGTGTTTCTCTGTGCAGTCGCAGTCACCGTGGGTGACCACTTTGCGCGTGCCAGGAAGGAGATGGCTGTGGCCACGGCACAGGAGGGCACAGCCTGGCATCACCAGGATGGTTGTCTCTATGTCGTCTGTCCAGTCCTTGAGGAGAGCCCAGAAAGATTTTAGGAGCGAGGAGGTGCTTATGCTCCAGGTGTTGCCAGTGTCTTTCTGAGCTTGGATTCTTGGGGAATTTCAGTCATGGTGAGTGGACTTCACATCAGCAGCAATTCTGGTACAGGACTGTAATGTGTTTTCACGTCTCTGTAGGATTCACCTCCCACCAGCGTCTGTCTTAAAGATAGGGCCAATTTCATGAAGCAGTTTTCTATGTGTCCTTGTTGCTTTTGACAGAAAAAGTAGATTTGACATGTGTGCCCCAATGCCACTGTAGCCCCTAGGCCAAAAATGTCATGGTCTAAACACCGAGGAGTGATTCCTCGCATTCCTTCCCTGGATGGTACCGTTTCTTCGCCGTCTCTCCTTGATGATCCTTTGGGACCAAAGTCCTCTCCTTAGTGCTCCCACAGCCTGTGGAAAACCACAGGAACTGGCCCAGCAGACTACCATCTGCGCCACGTGAAAACCCTGAGAAAGAGACGCCACCTCCACTTGAATCACGACAGCTTGTCACTGAGTCTCGCCCTAAGCTAACGGAGCTTCTTTCAGCTCTTCGCTTCTTGACTGCTTTTGCACTATGTTGAAAAAATCCTGTCCACAAAAACCCAAAGCTAACAACCTAGAAAAGGAACAGGGTAGTGCTGGCATCACAGAACTCCTTTACCTTTCCAAACAAGAGCAAGACACCGTTAACGTCACCACAGAGCTTCAGTGTGGGGAACTCAGCCTTCCCTTTTGAAATTGGAGTCATTGGATCCAAGTTTGAGTCAGACACAGCATTTGAGCTGCACAGCTTCTGGATTCTCCCACCTTATTTGATCATATTCGAAAGATTATTTCCTGTGTTTACTTTTATTTGTTCCTCAGTACGTTAAAATAACCCACACCTTGAACGCTGCTCCTGTGACCTTTACTGCCCTCTCTAGAGGGTTGATTTTGATCAGCCTTTTGAAGATGAGTATCGTTTCCCTAATTTATCTCACAGAATTTTGAGCATTGTGTTGGGCAAGTTCTGATATTTGCCTTCTTACACCAAACACCCCTTTCTAAGAGCTGTGCCCCCTTAGTTTTAGAAGCACTAGGGGTTTTCATACTTATTTTATAGCACACCCATTTATATTTATTTCTGTATATAGAACTAAAAAATAAAAAACCCAGTAGTGTTAAAAATCTTTGTTGTGGTTTGAGCATCTTCGCTGCTTTTGGATTAAGGTGGTGAATCAAGGCTTCACTTCCTCTCTTTTCTGTCTTTAGAAAGCTGTGATCGCGCGTGCAATTATTTGAAAGGAAACATAGTAAATTAAGAAACCTGTAGTTGTTAAGGAAGAAATTGTTGGCGAGATATCCATACTGCTCATATCTCGTTGGTGCAATAATTAAATAGCAAGGGAAATCCCTACTGGCAACTATTAGAATTTAATAATTCTTTTTTTTGTTTATTGCTCTTTTCTGTTCAAGGGTTTTCTGGAAATTGCTTCCTTTCACGTGGTTGAATTCTTAAGTTGACTAATTCTCGTAGCTCTTATCACTAGAAGGGTTTGCAGATACCCCAAACATACTATGATAAAATCAAATTGTGCTGCTTTTGACCCATGTAATTTACCTAGAAATTATAATTGATGACATAGAGTGCTGCCTTGAATTTTGGTTCAGAACCTCTCTAGTTTAAATGATAAATAGCAACTCAAACAATCCGTATTGTTTGAGGAAGGGGCAGTAATCCTTCTGTATTGTTGGCGTTAAGTAATGAGAATTTGGTCCCAGTGAGTATGAAGGTTGTGCCGCTAATCAAGGCAGAGCAGTGCTTTTTGTGTGGCTGAAGAGATGTGCTAGCAAAAAAATGAAGATTCTAGAACAATCATTGACTAAAACTCACCATAGGATAAAAAATTTGAGGCAAATTTTTTAAATGACAGAAAAAATAATCATCTCACTTGTTTGAAACAGGAGCTACCATGATCTCTGGAAGCACAAACTATCCCTCATCGTGAATATTGAAAGCCCTTTCACTGTTTTGCATTCTAGTTTGAATAGTTTGTATTGAAATTGGATTCCTATCTTGTGTATGTTTTGGTGCATAAAAGGGAAAAATTGGTGTCATTACTTTTGAAATTTGCAGGACGAAGGGCATGCTATTGGTTTGCTGTAAGATTGTATTCTGTATATATGTTTTCATGTAAATAAATGAAAATCTATATCAGAGTTATATTTTAATTTTTATTCTAAATGAAAAAAAAAACCCTTTTTACTTGAAAAAAACTTGTAAGCCACATTGTTAATAAAGTAAAAATAAATTCTATGGTGGTGTTTGGGTTTTTGTGTTGAAGGTTATTCAATATTAACTGTAGCGTCTGCGTTTGTTATTTTGTTCTGAAGTTTTTGTTTTCTGCTGTGCACTAAAATCTTATTCTAGGTTATTAATGACCACGGCTCTCAAAGTCCTGTGTGACTTCTCAGAATCTCCTCTGGCTCCAGAGTAGAACTTTTTGATCAAGGAACTTGTATTTATTCTTTTGTGTTGTTAAAACATGTTTGTGTATCCTCACACAACCACCTCTAGGCCTCCCACTTTCTTTTCTTTTATTATTATAGTTAAAGTTCTGGGGTACATGTGCAGATCATGTAGGTTTGTTACATAAGTATACATGTGCCATGGTGGTTTGCTGCATCCCTACATTAGGGATTTCTCCTAATGTTATCCATCCCAATACCCTCACCCCCTGCTATCCCTCCCCTGGCCCCCTACCCCCCGACAGGCTCGGTGTGTGATGTTCCCCTCCTTGTGTCCATGTGTTCTCATTGTTCAACACCCTCTTATGAGTGAGAACATGTGGTGTTTGGTCTTCTGTTCTTGTGTCAGTTTGCTGAGAATGATGGTTTCCAGATTCATCCATATCCCTGCAAAGGACATGAACGCATCCTTTTTTATGGCTGCATCATATTCCACAGTGTATATGTGTCACATTTTCCTTATCTTTGGTGGGCATTTGGGTTGGTTCCAAGTCTTTGCTATTGTAAACAGTGCTGCAGTGAACATACATGTGCATGTGTCTTTATAATAGAATGATTTATAATCCTTTGGGTATATAGCCCACCCACTTTCAATCATTTTCATTATTCTAGGATTTCCTGATGCCTTAGTAGAAAGACTGCTTTATTTCTATAAGAGAAATAATTAAATCACCACATTTACGTTTATCATTTTTCTTTAAGTGTCACACATAGGTTTTAGGCATCGAAGCTGAAACAGGAAGAGAGACCTTTGCCGTCCATCCCATCTCTGGGATCTCTCAGGGGCAGAACCTGTCCCCTTCCTCTGTGACCACAGGTTCAGGTAGTGTCTGCTAGGGACAGAGTTAAGGAAGAAGGGGAGAGAAAGCACTGAGGTCATGGAGGCAGAGGAGTTTTGAATGATTTCTCCTTTTCATCCATCCCAGGTGATTTTGACGATCTTATTTCAACTTATTTTTTACTTTATCGCTTTCTTTTTAGAGACAGGTTCTTGCTTTGTCACCCAGGCTGGAGTGCAGTGGTGCAATTATCTAGTTCTCTTCAAATATAATCTTTTGCTCTGCTGGCCATCGCATTCTGCATATAGAATTTTTTCTTTTAATTATGGAAACTTTTTTTTTCTGAGACAGGGTCTCTCTGTCACACAGGCTGGAGGATAGTGGCACGATCACGGCTCTCTGGAGCCTCAAACTCCTGGACTTAGGTGATCCTTCTACTTCAGCCTCCTGAGTAGCTGGGAACACAGGCATGCCACCACACCTGGCTAGGAAACTTTTTTTAATAGCAAAAACGGGCCTAAGAGGGCAAGGTGGGAAACATAGTGTACATTTTCTCAAAATCCACTGGATGCAAATAGATAAAGGGTGAAATGTCTGAGTAAATAGGATCACTGTATTTCTATTTGCACTGGAAGATCTTTGAGAAGAGAAAAACCAAATATATAATACAGTGAAAGCTGAGCTCTGTGTGAAAGCTGAGCTCTGTTCTGCACCTCTAAATTGAATGAATCAAGGCAAGAAAGAAAATCTATATTTCTTTATACAACTGTCAGTTCACTAGAAGTTACTTCTCCTTTGTCCTGGGGTTTGTGCTGTGACTTTTTTTTTTTTTTTTTTTTTGAGATGGAGTCTCACTCTGTTGTTAGGCTGGAGTGCAGTGGTTCAATCTTGGCTCACTGCAACCTCTGCTTCCTGAGTTCAAGTGATTCTCCTGCCTCAGCCTTCCAAGTAGCTGGGACTACAGGAACACACCACCGTGCCCAGCTAATTTTTGTATTTTTAGTAGATACAGGGTTTCACAATGTTGGCCAGGATGGTCTCCATCTCTTAACTTCATGATTTGCTCACCTAAGCTTCCCAAAGTGCGAGGCATGAGCCACTATGCCTGGCCATGTTGTGACCATTTTAAGTCTCTGAAAGAGCATGATGCTTACTGGAGTTTTAAGGACTGCATTTAAAGAAATGGTGTTTATGTGAACATGACCTTGGGTGATTCCGTGTGAAGACTGGACATATCAGTTTGGTAAAAATACTACATAAAAATAATAGATGGGCTGCAAAGATTTACTTGACGATAGTTTCATCAAGAGATTTTTATGTTGTCAGCCTGAGCCTGGGTTATAACACGTTCCATTTAATGTGGTTCATTTGTTGTGTCAAAGTACATTGTTTAGTGTTCTCCTATAGCTAGTATGTCTAAATGGTGCTTCACAGTAATGCATAAAAAGGAAACTCATCCTTTGTCATTCTGAAGTCAGATCAACGCACAATGACTACTACCACCATGTCCTCTCACCCAGCTTCAAACTTTGTTTCATCATAGGTGCCGTCATTTTTTGCTTAGAATTTTTGGAATATGAGATGTGCATCGACTAGGAGAAAGAGTACCAATGTTGCACTTTTTACTGGGTTCAAATATTCACTTCACTATGTGCAAGGTGTGTTATACGAAGCCTCAGTTTTCTGTAAGAGGTGGATAGTGATACATCCATGCATGGTTGGTAGGAGGACTGGATATTAGATAAATATTCTAGGCAGAGTTAGCATGTGGTGGTGAACCAGATTCTCAGCGTCACTGGGCACCATCAACTCCTGGGCCTTTGAGCACTTGCTCCTTGGAACATCTTGGCTGCCACTACCATTGTCTCTTTCAAATCCAGCTCGGCAGAAACTTCAGCCACCAGTCCCAACCCAACTAAGACCTTGAGAGTTTGGGCCCTACCCACCGAACCTAGATTCAAATGAAGTACACACCATGGCATGCAGGATCCGGCTTCCCTGACAGCTGACCAGAAGGGCCGGGTGACACCACCCTCAGGTAAAGGGGAATTTGTGTCCCAAGGCACCAGCTTGGATCAGTGAGAGATGGGAGGAATCCCTTTCCCTTGATGTTCTATTCTGAAGAATGATAGTAATGTTTAGCCTGACCAGAAACCTTGATAGAGGCACCTTAAGCTGAGGCCAACTCTATAACATACCACCTGGTATTTGCTTTCCAGCCCTACCTGCCTCATAGTCTATTTTCCCTTATTCCTGCTGCCTGGATGTTTCATTGCACAATAAAATATTAGCACTTATGCTTTGCTTCAGATTTTGTTATGTTCGAAGCCCCAGATAAGACAATGGATGCAGGAAGTTTATAAAACAGTTTCTCAGCTAGAGCCCAGGAGTTGGAGATGTGCAGCCTTGACAGGGTTCTGGTTTTGTATGATGAGGGCAGGGAGGAGCATGCCAGGAACCCAAAAAATTCAGTGGAGCATCTCTTAGCGTAAATGTGGTCACTGGTAACCATGAATAGGCAACTGAGGCAGAAGAGCAACTCGGGGAGTCCTTGGGAGTATGAAGTTCTAGATTATTCTACCAGACAAAAATCCAGACCAGCCACTGGGCTGGCCAAGAGCAAATCCATAATTCACCACAGCAGAAAGAGTTGATGAGAGTAACAGCCGTGGGACTTGCTGTGACAAAGGGCAAGTTGGCTTCTTAACCCATCACCTTGAAGAATTAGACTTGCACTTTCCCTCTTGGGGAAAAACGTAAGGGCATCGTGTTCTCTGAGGATGAGAGCCAGATATCATGAGAGAGTGTGAGTGCATGTGAGTACCTCAAGGAGTGATGGTGTTCGGTCAGTTTATGCACTCCCTCAGACCTGCTTACGTCACTGCTGCTTTATGGATGAGCTGCTAGCTCAGTGTCCAGCAATGCCAGCTACCATGACCACTTTCGGGCGCATGGCCAGCTCCAGCTCAGCATCTCTCCCACCCAGCTTGGTGGCCACCAGGCACTGCAGCACCCAGCTACATTGTGCTTGACTCATCAAAGGTCTAGTTTCTCCCATTGTCTTGACCCAGATGAAGCACTGGGGTGTGGAATTTGGCTGCTTTGGGTATCAGAACCTGGACGTGCCATGGAGTTAATGTCACATGGGGCAAGCTTTGATCAATTGAGATACAGGATGTAGCCAGCAAATAAATTCCTCTCCTGCCCTCTCCTGGATGGGCCCTGCCCCCATATGGTGGAGGCTCTGTGCAGTCTGTCCAGAGACAACCCACATGTCTGAGTAACCACATGGAATCATGGCCACCTCACTATGCGCTACTGATATTTAGTTTTCCTCCTCCCATGCCTGACATTTCTCAGCCTGAGGTTACCTCCTCTCCTCCAATAAAGCACTAGTGTAGAAGCCTTTCCTCAGGATCTGTTTTCTGGGGAACTCAGCTGAAACAGGAGGCCTCTAAAAGTAGCTAGTATTATACTCACATAGGTACTTTGCAAATAATAATGACAAAACATTCCGGTGTAATTCTGCAGACCTCTGGAGCCTGGGAAAGCTACCAGCCTTCCATGACTGGAAGGCTCTTACCATGCGTTCATTTCAAAATACCTTAAAGACATGGGTTAGAGGTTAAAATTTAAATGTCCCATCTGATTTTTTTTTTTTTTTTTGACTTGGAGTCTGGCTCTGTTGCCCAGGCTGGAGTGCAGTGGTGTGATCTTGACTCACTGCAACCTCCGCCTCCAGGGTTCAAGCAATTCTCCTGCCTCAGTCTGCTGAGTAGCTGGGATTACACGTGTGTGCCACCACACCTGGCTAATTTTTGTATTTTCAGTAGAGATGGGGTTTGATCATGTTGGCCAGGCTGGTCTCAAACTCCTGACCTCAGGTGATCCTCCCACCTCCCTGTCTGATTTTTAAAGTAAGATATGTGCATTATAGAAAGTAAAAGACAGTTATTAAATTTCTCTATTATTATTTCTAGTTACAACTTTATTGTATTTTCATGTATAAAAACAATATTGAAATTGTTTATACCATTTGAAAAATGTTCCCCTTTATTTTGTAATCATGCTCTTATGTGAGCATGTGGAATCAATACTTTTTGCATATTAACATTTTTGTTTTGAATGTATAAATAAACTTTTAAATAATCTGACATGCTGTGTACCACTTACCCAGCTTCTGAAAATTCTCTCATGTTGCCATAGTTGCTTCAGTTTAGTGTATTTGACACCTTTCAGGTGGGTTGAAACACTCTTCATGTCCTCTCTGAATCTACCTCCCTCCTTCATATTCTAGAGCTCACCACTGTTCTGATTTTGGCATTTCAAACTCCTAAGCATAATTTTTATTCTAATATTACATTTGCATGTAATTATAACAATATACACCACTCTTTATGGGGTTTCAAAATTTTATTGAGTGTTGTGTTACTTACATCATACAGCAATTTGTTCTCTTTGCTCAATATTATGTTTCAGAGACTCATGCATGTTAATGTACGTGTCTAATTCATTGATTTTTCTCTGCTGCATAAATTTATGGAATGTATTATGAATCACATATCTGTTGCTTTATCGGTAGACTTTTAGGTTATTCCCGATTTTTTGGTGTTTCAGAAATGCTTCCATGGCCAGGCGTGGTGGCTCACGCCTGTAATCCCAGCACTTTAGGAGACTAAAGCAGGAGGATTGCTTGAGCCCAGGCATTTGAGACCAGTCTGGGCAACACAGGGAGACCCCATCTCTCCAAAAACGTAAAACATCAGCCAGGCATCGTGGCATGTGCCTACAGTCCTAGCTACTTCTGAGGTCGAGGTGGGAGGATTGATTGAGCCTGGGAAGTTGAAGCTGCAGTGAACCGTGATGACACCACTGCACCCCAGCCTGGGGAGACAGAGTGAGACCCTGTCAAAACAGGAAGGAAGGAAGGAGGGAGGGAGGGAGGGAGAGAAGGGAAGGAAAAAGAAAAGGAAAAAAGGAAAGGAAAGGAACAGGAACATTTTTGTCTATGTTGTCTTCTGTGCACATGTAGGAGAATCTCTAAAGATGTCTCCAAAGGTGGAATTGGTGCGCCATGGATTAGCCACCTTTTCAGCATTCCTGGGAGTTGCCAGTGTTGTCCGTAGCGGTAGCACCAGTTTGTACTCTTGCTAGAAGTGCATAAAAGTGTCCATTGCTCCATATCTTTGCCCACATTTAGCAGAATTCTTAGTTATTGCCAATCTGATGAGTGTGGAAATAGTAACTCAGTGTAGTTTTGACTTACATTTCCCTAATAACTACTTATGTGTAGCATCTTTTCATCTGCTTATTGGCCACTCATGGTTTTTCTTTTGTAAATTGCGTGTCCATAACCTTTACAGATTCTCACGGTGTCTCCCTGTCTCTTCATCCCCTCTCCACCCCTTTGATTTATAAGGGATATTTTAAAAGTATCCCTGGACATTTATCCCATATCAATGATGAGATTATCAATAATCCCACTCTCTTTTTGTCTTTTCACTTTGTTTTGTCCTTTATAATTCAGAGTTTTTAAAAAACTTCTAATATACTTTCAATATATCAATCTATGATTTTTGCTTTTATTCTCTTGTTTAAGAAAACTTATTTATTCCTAGGACATAAATGTATTCTCTGTTTTCTTTTAAAAGTTTATGTTTTGTTTTCCCCAAACTCTAGAATTTTCTTGGTGGTGGTACCACCAGCATTATCCAAAGTGGTTCAAGTGCAGTGGGTCACCCGTGTAATCTCAGCACTTTGGGAGGCTGAGGCAGGAAGATCACTTGAGCCAAGGCGTTTGAGATCATAGTGAGACCCCATCGCTACAAAAAATAAAACTAAATAATTAGCTGGGCATGTGGATGCTTGCCTGTGGTTTCAGGTACTTAGGAGGCTGAGGTGAGATCACTAGAGCCCGGGAGTTAGAGGCTGCAGTGAGCCAAGATTGCATCACTGCACTCCAGCCTGGGTGACACACACACACACACACACACACAGAGTATTGGCACTAGCTTCTGCTCCTACCATAGAAAATTCATTCCTGCTCTGCACCTTGACAACATGCAGTGGTGTTTTCATGACTGCCAATCTGACAAATGTGGAATGATGTGGAATGGACGTGTGGGCCAGTGAAATTTCCTTATTCTATTTTAATTGCCCAGGGTCTATGCTTTCCCCCATTGAACTGGCCATCCCACCTGTGTCATATTTCAAGTTTACATTCAAGGGCAGGTCTATGATCTGGCCAATATTTGGTTTCATTAGTGTGTGCGTCTATCCTGATCAATGCCGTCATCACACTATCTGATAACCCCTGGTAACTTGCCAAAGGGAATTTTCCTGCCTTATTCTTCCTATTCAAAGTTGTCTTGTTTGTTCTTGATCTTTTATTCTTCATTCTGAATTTTAGACTTAACTTATTCAAGTCCAGAGAAAAGTTTGTTAGGGTATTGATTAGATTTGTACTAATTAAATTTGTGAAACTTTGGGGAGAATTGGCTTCTTTTATACTATTGACTCTTTTTATGCAGAAGAGGGTATCATTTTTAATTTATTCATGTCTTTTACATGTCCTTCAATAAAGTTATAATGTTTTTTTCTCTTTAAGAGTCTTGCATGTATTTTGTTAAATGTTTTACAAATACTTTATAATTTTTTTACTATCTTTGTTCAGTTATGTTTTGTTCATTATTACTGGAACTCTACTGATTTTTATATTCTAATATTCTATACAGGAATTTTAGTGAACTCAACTGAAAGGAAATTTCTATTCTGAATATTTTGATCTTTTTCTTAGCATGACATGATTTGTGTGTTGTTGGAATTTTGGTTTGTGAGATCACTTTGGGACATTTTGTTTTTTTTCCATTTATTTTTCCTTCTCTCTCCTGTTTATTTAATTGCTGGTTTTACATTTGCTTCTGTTCATCTTGTAGACTGGGTAAATAGAACCAGGTCTCTCTCTTTTTTTTTTTTTTTTTGATCACGATTAAAATTTGCTGTAAATATTTCTTTGGGGGAGAGGACACCACACTTCTACACAATGAAGAGAAACATTTTTACAGTCCAGAGGTTTTTTATTTTTAAGAGGTTCAGGCAGCTCAACCTCTTTCCCGTTGGTTCTCACAAAGTGGGCTGCTCTGGGTGAAACAAGCTGACGCCTCAGCTGAACCTGGGTATCTTTCTCTATGGTTTTAAAAATCTTCTCTCATGCTTTTGCACAAAGCTGTAGATCATTCATGTCCATTGTTCTCTGGTATCCCATGGTAGGAATATACCACAATTGATTTATCTGTCCGACACACACACACACTCTGCTACACTTACTGTCATATACTAGTGCTATGCCAGGAAGAGACTGTTGAGCCATTAGAAGTGAGTCATCTTGAAATCCTTGCTTTCATTATACCTTAGCATTGCATATGTGATCTTTTCCCTTCAGCCATGTGCTAACATTGTCTGTCTAGCTATACAAGGCCCTTGAGAGGTGATTTTTGGTGTCATTGAACATTTGCTGAGCTCACAGTCCCCACTCACAGAATCTCATGTTCTGCCCGGTTAGGTGTTCGCATTCCCATGTGAAGAAGCAACTGAAGCCTGAACCATTTGCACAACTTGCCCAAGATCACACAGCTTGGTGTCACCCTCAATGGGGTGTTTAGCAGTTATTGACTGGAGCTGGAAGGGACGTGGTCAAAAGCTTGAGATGCATGAATAAAAGGAGAAAAAGATGCAGATGGAAAGGTCAGATCAAATGATTTCGTCTTAGGAATTCAGGGATTTTGTCTGGCTAGAAGAGAGAAAATAGATGTGAGAAAATCCTTCTCTTCTCACTTCCTCGTTCACCAGGGACAACTGTTTCTACTGTGCTCCCAGCCTCTTGGATTGTGGTGTCATCATGTTAACTCAGTAACCAAGTGTGTTGACACTGAGTATTTCTATCTGGAACCTGTTGCCATTTAGAATGTCAACTTCTATGACAGGCTAAAGGTTTCACCCTCTGTGGAAGCCGTGCAGATCCCATTAGCAGCACTAACCGCATTTGAGTGAAAGGCCCCCATGCTACACTTGGAACAAGGCATCCTTTTATGTAATGTAGCATCTGATGATGAACAATTGTGGGATACAAAGTGCTGCTTTTATGGGGACCGGTCCTTATGAAAGATGCAAGAGCAAATGCTTTAGTAGCTCCTCTGGTAGCAGTATCACCCCAGAGCGGGATGATTGTGTTTGTTTTAAGAAAAGAACCTTCATGAGTGCAGAGGGGGAAAATAAGAGCAGCCAGTAATGCAGATGAGAAATCTGAATAGCAAGTGTCACAACTCCAACTCATTATCTTAAATCAGCATTCTCCAAGACATGTTGGCCACAATGTGCTCCAACTCCAGAGCAGTGGAGCAAAAATATATCCTAGTAAGACAGCTACAATTTACCACGTATTCACCTGTGCCAGGCCATACCTGTTTAGGTCTTTATTCAGATAATTCGCACTCCCAGAATTTCAATCCCTGCCTTCTACTTCATATCCTTCTTCTGCTTTGTTTTCTTTTCCCTTCCTAGCTCTTATCACTTTCAAACATACTATGAGTTGTCCTTATCTATCTTATATATTTTCCCTCTTCCCCATCAGAGTGTAAGCTCCACAAGGGCAGGTATAATTTGGTCTGATTTTTTCCTCTTCTCCTCTTTACCATCCAGTACAGAGCAGGTGCTCAACTAACATTTGTTGAATGATTGAGTGTGCTGAGATCTTTCCATGAGTTATCTTCTTGAATCATCACAGCTATTCTTTGAGGTGGGTACTATTTCCCCAACTTACAGCAGAGGAAAATGAGGTTTAGGAAAGTAACTTATCCAAGATCAGAAAGCTTGTCAGGGAGTCAGGATCAGAACTCAAGTCTCTCCAAGTTCAGAATGTTCTTACTCGCTCCTCTAAGACTTATGAGATGGGAGGACAAGAGCTCACATGAGGATGATAAGCAGACCCTTTTGTGGAGAGGTGTTTTTCCTCCATTTTCAGAATGATCAAACTGTATTCTGAGACATGTAGGGCAGTGAATACAAGATAGCCTATTTCTGGTCTAAAAATATCACATCAGTTATATCTATCAGTGCTCTTAAAAACAGTATCTCTTAAGAAAAGCACTTAATTTATCTTCTAGTATGAGTCCTTTGCAGCAAGCTTTGGCAAAAAGGAAGGTGAATGCTATGTGAACTAATATTTATGGAGCAGACGCCATGTGCCAAATTATTTATATTCATTACATCCAGGTTGTTTATATGATCCAGTCCTGACCGCAACCCTGTGAAATGTGCAATCCGAGGTATGTTTCCCTCGTCCATGTTTACCCAGCACCCTGGGCTCATATTTATCCACAGTATTTATTTCACGTTTCTGGCTACTGACTTATCTTCTTCATGGCACTGTGCATTTATTAAAGGTAGGCACTATTGCTCATTCCCTGTTGAATCTTCATAATCTTGCCTGTTGCCTGGCTGGCCCCAGCACTTAATAAATGCTTTAAAGAACAAAATGAATGACTTGTTGTATGCTAATTTGGAAAATGGAGTTCACTAAGCTTAAAGGTTTTACAGTTTAGAGAAATGAGGTCTCACATACATAAAGAACTGGAAAATAAGTCAGGCACAGTGGCTCATGCCTGTCATCTCAGCACTTTGGGAGACCAAGACAGGTGGATCACCTGATGTCAGTAGTTCAAGACCAGCCTGACCAACATGGTGAAACCCTGTGTCTACTAAAAATACAAAAAATAGCTGGTGGAGTGGTAGGTGCCTGTAATCCCAGGTTCTCAAGAGGCTGAGGCAGGAGAATCGCTTGAACCCAGGAGGTGGAGGTTGCAGTGAGCTGAGATCATGCCATTGCACTTCAGCCTGG
>PVKP010036523.1:0-22397 GCA_004027715.1 Plecturocebus donacophilus | reverse complement strand
GCAGGGAGATAGCATGGGGAGAAATGCCAGATATAGGTGAAGGGGAGGAAGGCAACAAATTACACTGCCACGTGTGTACCTATGCAACAATATTGTATGTTCTTCACATGCACCCCAAAACCTAAAATGCAATAAAATAATAAAATAATAGTAATAATAATAAAAGAAAAATAATAATAAAAGAGAGTGAAGGGAAACATTTGTAAAAATATAAGCAATGATCTATAATAGAAGCCATCATCCAAGCAGTATACTTCCAACTAAGGAAAAGGGTGGTATGTGCATTTCTGGATTTAATTGTTCATAGACACAAGGATGAGCTACCTTGCAATGTTGGAAATACCCAAGCTGATTATAAACTCTGTGTGTAATGTCAAAACATCTGGATTTTTTTAACTGAAAAAATATAATCTACCCTGTGGCTATTTCTTCAAGTAACTCCTAAAGGTAGACAAGGCAGCCAGATGATTTATTGCATTAATCACTCTTTCGTAATTATATTCATGATGTGTTGATACCAGTCATCCCTGTGTGAAACTCCATGCAAATTCTGTGCCTTTGCTAACCCTCTGGTTATGCTCAAGGGTCAGCAGCAACTCAGTGACAATAAAAGCAATTTTTCACTACAGCTGGCAGAGTCTTACCACAGAGCCACTCCATAGCACAGTGGCCTCTGAAGACTATCCATCTGCTTCTATTCAAAGATAATATCCTCACACTAAGACTAACAAACACAAAGCCATAAAACATCTGCTTTTTTACTCTAAGAATATGGCATGACTACACCTCCATAATGCAGTTTGCAGAATGAGAGCACAGGAAGGAGTTCAGAAATAGAAAGCCAAGAGCAGCATAAATGGAGCCTGTTGGGAGATGAAATGTCCAGGCCCACACTGCACCTGGAAGTCATTTTGTACTGAACAATTTTAGAAGTAAGATCCTGGGTCTGATGCATAGATGGTTTCAAACACTGTCCACCTGGCCACAGCCTGCCTTCATCTTAGGCCAACGGGAGCTCTGTTTACCCCAGTGTGCCAAGTCTTGGCATGCCTTCATGGCTCTGCACATTCTGTTCCCTTCTTCCTGGAATGCCTTTCCTTCTTTTTTGTGCCTGAAAAACCCCAATTTATCCTTCAACACCCATCTTATAAATCCCCCAGGCACTTGGTTGCTTCCTCTTCCTTGTCCCAAAATATGTTAGCCTCTTCCTAGCCTAGAGTTACCACATTGCTTTTCGGTCAGGGACTCGCAATCCCTCTCCATAATCCCATTTGAATGCTTTGCTGTTTAGGCCCATGTCCTTTTCATCACTGTCTCTAGGGCCAAGCACAGGGGCAATATCAAGTGTTAATTAGAGGTGAGTTTATTATTCATGCATCAAATACCTATTACAGACCCGTGTTTCAGCTTCCAATGTAGTATTATCCTTTTATTCCATATCATATACGATATTACCTCTATACTATTAAATGCTGTGTATAGGTAATATTCTACTATGTATGCTATTCTATTCTAATCTGTACATATGCTATTCTAATATATAAATCTATTTTATTCTAATATGCACATATCCTAATAAGCACATATTCTATTCTAATATATAGTATCTATTCTAATATGTACATATCCTAATAGGTGCATATTCTAAAATATATCTATTTTATTCTAATATGCACATATCCTAATATGCACATAATATCTATTCTGATATGCACATATCTTAATGTCACATATTCTATTCTCATATATGGTACATATTCTAATATGCACATATCTTACTATGCACGTAATATCTATTCTATTCTAATATGTACATATCCTAATATGTACATATTCTATTCTAATAATGTATTACATACAATATCCAATATGCAATATTCAGCTTCTAGTGTGCTATATAATTATTTCCTTGCTTATTGTCCTTCTTACCAAATTAGAATGTGAGCTCCCCAAGAATAGAAACTGTCTCTTTTGGCTTCTGCTATGGCCCATCACCCAGCCTGGCATGTAGTACATGACCAAATAACTGATGAATGATTGAATGAATGAATGATCAATACTTGACAACAGAGATCATCAAAAACTTAGACGCGTGTTATTGAAAAGCACTTGCAGCTGGGCACAGGGCTCACACCTATAATCCCAGTACTTTGGGAGGCTGAGGCAGGCGGATCATCTGAGCTCAGGAGTGTAAGACCAGCCTGGGCAACATGGCAAAATCCCACCTCTACTAAAATACAAAAAACTAGCCAGGCATGGTGGCATGTGCATGTAGTCCCAGGTACTTGGGGTGCTAAGGCCAGAGAATCGCTTGAAACTGTGGAGGCAGAGACTGCAGTGAGCCAAGATTATGCTACTGCATTCCGGCCTGGGCAACAGAGTGAGACTCCATTGCAATAAAAAGAAAAGCACTTGGAAGGAATCTCATCCAACACCTGCTTGCCCATCAGACGTGTGTGTGCACCATGCCTCCTCTTTGCTAGGCTCTGTGTTCAGCTGGAGTGCAGGCCAGTGAGTGAAACATACAGGGTCCCTGACATTACAAAGCAGGGCTAGGGACAACCAGCCAACCAGCACATCACTTCGTGATCACCCCTCATGATGGGATGGAACAGGGTGAAATCATAACAGAGGAGGACTGTGAGGGCACTTGGCATGGAACTCAGGGAGGGCTTCTTGGAGGAGGTGACTACATTCATTTCCCGGGCTGCCATAACAAGGTATTACCAAGTGGCTTCAACAACAGATATTTATTACCTCACAGTTCTGGAGGCAGAAGTCCAAGAACAAGGCACTGGCAGGCATGGTTCCTTCAGAGGCTGGGAGAGAGAATTGGTTCCGTGCCTCTCCCCACACTTCTGGAGGCTGCCACCAGTCTTTGTGCTCCTGGGCTTGTGCATGAGCACAAGTGTTACGTGTAAATTTTCGGTGCCACAAAAGAAGTAGCACTGGAATACAAATTTCCTCAGCAAGACAATTTACTACTGTAGAAGGGTGCATCTCGCAGATGGAGCAATGGTGAGCACACACCTGGACAAGGGCGGGAAGGGGGTTCTTATTCCTGACGCAGGTAGCCCCTACTGCTGCGTCGTTCCCCTGTTGGCTAGGGTTAGACTGTACAGTCTAAGCTAATTCCAATTCTATATTTTAAAGCAGGGGTACGAGATGGAGTGGCGGGGTGAGTAGTTTGGCAGGAAGGATGGTTATGGGACAGGTCAGAGCAGGTGACCAGGACAGGTGACCGCAGCAGGTGACCAGAGCAGGTGACCAGGATGAAACCGGATGGAGCAGGGGACTGGGAAAACAGATGTGAACTACTGATTAGAACTGGTGGAAAAGGTTGTTTACTAAATCCACAAGGAAGTTAAAACAGAGAATTAAAGAATAAGAGAGCTGAAGACAATGACATACTGATTCTTTGAAAAGAAGCTTGGAGTTCACTAGATCTCACAGAAGCATCTGCCCAGTCCCTGCCTCCATCGATACCTGGCATCTCCCTGTGCCCAATCCTGTGTCCACATTTCCTCTTTGTATAAGGACACCAGTCATATTTGACTAGGTCCGACTGTAATAGCCTCACGGTAACTCGATTCCCTCTGTCAAGGTCCTCTTTCCAAATAAAGTTACAGTCTGAGGTCCTGAGGATTCAGACTTCAATGTATCCTTGTGGGAGACACAATTCCAAGTCTAGCAGTGACACACAGGTACAGATGTAGATGGAAGCGCCCGTGGGAAGACCTCAGGTGCTAGGTGTGCTGGGAAGGGCATGTCTAGCAGGAGGAACTGAAGGGCTCCTAGGGTGGCCAGAGCAGCATGAGAGAGCCAGCCAGGAGGCAGGGGCGGGATCTCACCTGCAAGGCGAGGAGGCTGGCTTTATTTCTAGTGCATGGGGAAGACATTGGCAGGGTGTCTTAAAAGGGGTAGAAAGGAAAAATCGAAGACTCAGAGCCCAGACACTGCTCATGAATACTGTTGGTCCACAGGGGGAGTCAATGGCTAGGAGATTGCTGGGGATGCTAATAGCATGAGACCCACCACCTCTGTCCTTCACCCAAGTGGGCATAATGCCAACCACAGGGAGCCAACCTGAGCACACGTTCGTGTATTAAGTTCCAAGCTTAGGAAGTCTTCCGCATTTACTGTGCTCTTTCTCACCTAATACCTGCCCGGTCCGGCAAAGAGGGACTGTTTGCCTCCACGCAGACGAGGAAGCTGAGGCTAAGCAGCTCTGATTCCTTCCCTGAGGTCACTGGGAGCTACATGGTAAGAGTTTGTCCTCTGCATCTGCTTTTCCCTCACAAACTCAAAGATATGTCTTTCCTTCATGTTGTAAGTGTCCCATCAATAACAGCAATTGTGTCACGAGTTCCCATGAAAAGCAAGACTGGTCATTCCATCACTTATGTTTGTCCAGCATGCCCCATACTTGCTCTTTTGGGCCCTGTGCTGTTAAGTAAACATCCCCAGCCAATGTGAATGTCTGAAAACACCTGCTTTATACGCAGCAGGGTCAGAGACCTTTATATGCACTCCTGCAATCACTCTTCCTGCCAGCACTGAGACAGGTACCATGAGTGCAACCCCCCTTTCGTGGGTATGGAGATGGAGGCTCCGAGAGCTGAAGATCTTACCCAGACTCTGAACCCCAACGCTCAACCCTCTGCTAAGCTGCTTCTGTTCTGTGAAAGGGTTAGCAATTTATCAGCCCAACATCGGGGGAGCCTGCTGTTCAGACGTTTCTACCTGAATCAGTGGCAGACACTATATTACTATCCAGTGGTCTTGCCCTGCAGGTCAGCTCTGCAGGATTCCTTGCCAGGGCTGTTCCTCAGGGAATACGTATCCTGTTTTTCTTGTTACATCGTGCACCAAAGGCTTGCTGAAGCAGCCCAGGTTTATTACCTCCGTTTTCCACTCTACTTGAACTTGCAAACTTCAACTTACTGCTGGCCTTCTTGCTCTCACCTCACCTGCCTGTTTTTTTTCTTTTTTTTCCTGAGCTAGAGTTTCACTCTGTCACCCAGGCTGGAGAGCAGTGGCACGATCTCAGCTCATTGCATCCTCCACCTCTTAGGTTCAAGCAATTCTCCTGCCTTAGCTGGATTACAGGCATGTGCCACCATGCTAGGCTAATTTTTGCGTTTTTATTAGATGTGAGGTTTCACCATGTTGGCCAGGCTGGTCTGGAGCTCTTCCCCTCAAGTAATCCACCCCGCCTTGGCCTCCCTAAGTACTGGGATTTCAAGCGTGAGCCACAGTGCCCAGCCACCTCACCTGCCTTTCTGTTCAAATCAGGGCAATGTTTTGTGCAAGCCCCTAATGTAACTACAGCACACTGAAGATTTCTCTTCTGAGTTTGTTAGAAGTTTGGGTTACCCTCTCTCCCTCCTTAATTTCTTCTAATTATAAAAGGGCTGAGTGCTTCTTTAAATAGCCAATGAACTTGATAAGCAACCTTGTATCTTTATTTTGATAGGTCCAATGGGAAAATATACTAATCATTTCTTATGAGCAAAGAATAGATTATTTTTAATTTCACCCATATAAACAACTTTTTAAGACCAATTATTATCAAGTGCTTATCTGTATGAGGCACTGTTCGAGATGCTTTGGGAGTCAAGACTCATTTAATTCTCACAATAACCCTATGCCATAGGTACTCTTCTTGTGCCCATTTCATAGATGAGGAAACTGAGACACAGAGAGCTTTAGGATGATGCCTGAGACTTCAGCGTGGTGGGGCAGGAATGTGAGGTGTGTGAGCCAGGGCACCTGCTTCCAGAGGCAGCTCTCAAACACAGCACTGCACTCCCTTGAGCTTCCACACACTCTTCCAGCCCCATGGATTCAGAAATGAAAGAAATCGGGCCCCCAAAAAACAGTCTTCATCAAGAGACTCTGACAAGGAAGTCAAAAAACCTGTGTTGGTCACAGCACCATTCCTGCAGCAGTGTTAACCTTTCCACACTTCAGCACATTCATGTGCACATCTACTTTAAACTCTTCCTGTGCCACCATCAATAGCTTATAATTGATACTCTGATAATTAGGTATCGTAAATGAAATCCAGGTTTTACTCACTGGAGAATTTGGGCGAAGGCCTGCAAAGCAAGAAAAACTTTAGTTCATTAACAAGGGTCATTTGTACGTTAGTCCGCTCTCTCTACAGAACAATTTTTAAATCTTTTTAAATTTATGACGGTCATTGCTGCAGTTTCATAGTCATTAATGAGATAATGTGCTTCCTCAAGTCCACCGGCCTCTGTGAATCTGATATAATTGTTCCGAGTTAGCAGGCTTGGAACAGCCTCAGCTTTTTGGTTCACGCAGTCACCACGGCTACCAAACACAGGCTGCAGGCTGAATGCTGGAGATTTAAATAAGGCAGCAAATTCTTGCTTTCATGAGGCTTAGCAGGGAGGACAGGTACAAAAGTAGTACAAGAAGAATGAATCTTACAAATAAATTCAGAGTGCTTTGAGAACATGACCTAAGGGAAACAGACCCAAAGTCTGGGAAGGTCAGGTTGTGAAGTAACATCTTGTCCTTTAAGGTTTGGCTCTGTCCTGAATGGTATTGCTTAAGTTTTCTTCTAGGGTTTTTATGGTGTTAGGTCGTATGTTTAAATCTTTAATCCAGCTGGAGTTAATTTCTCTGTAAGGTATAAGGAAGGGATCCAGTTTCAGCTTTTTCATATGACTAGCCAGTTTGCCAGGTGGTGGAGCGGGGGTGGAGGGGCTAGAGGAAGGATAGCAGGGGATGGGTGGATTGAGGAGAGATAGCAGGGAGTGGGAGGATTGGGGAGGGATAGCCAAGGGTGGGGGGCTAAGGGAGGGAGAGCATTAGGAGAGATATCTAATGTAGATGATGGGTGATGGGTGCAGCAAACCACCATGGCACGTGTATACCTCTGTAACAGACCTGCACGTTCTGCGCATGTACCTCAGAACTTAAAGTATAATAAATATATTAAAAAAAAAAAAAAGACTTGGCCCTGCTGGGTAGAGTAAGAAGAGTGGGTACAAGGTTAGCACAATCCAGAAAGAGCAAACAGTGTGTGCAGATGCCCTGAGGCATGCAAGAGCCAAGTTGAGGGGCTGAGAGGTGGGGTCAGGGCTGGCTTGGAGAGCATAAGTCAGGGATGGGTGGGAGAGGTGGCTCACACCCAGGGACTCACTTTCCAAATGACAGACTCCAGGAAGCCATGCATTTCCCCCTAGTTACCCCAAATCACTCCCCAGTCAGAATTAACTGGCTCTCTCTTCTTTGACCTGGGCCCTTTCAGCACTTTGTTCCCCTGGGATCTCATCATCCTTCCCAGCACGCCCTGCTGGCTTTATTGCAGTCGGTTTCTGCCTCTTCCAGACTGGGGCTCCTTGAGGGCAGACAGAGCTTCACTCACCATGGTTGCCCCCTTCAGCCTCAGTCTGGTATGCACAGAGGGAGCACAAAGAATGTCCGTTGCATTAAATCAAATCTAACAAACAGCATTTTTTTCCCCGGCAGCTCTGCAAATAGGAACAGACGGCTTTGCTAATCGCCCCTGGATGCGTGGTTCAGTTCAGGGCTGTAAATCCATATATCAGAGCCAGAACCAGTTAGCTGTCTGGTTTATAATAACCGTGCACTGGCTTCCCGCATCATTGGCACTGGGCCCTGTGGCTCAAAGGCAAGTCTCAACAAACCCAAACAAGCTGAGCTGACCAGTTGTACCACCTCACAGAGGAATGGTCACAACATCTCTTTTCCTTCAGCTCTGGGAAATTGAAAAGACAAATCAGTTAGCAGAAGGCGGAGACTAGAGGCTCACCCTTCCATAAGGAAATTCACTTGTATTTTCTCCAGAGTCAAGGATCCCCTGTTTGTACTCATTTTGTGGTTAGGGACAGAAATCCACTTTCAACTAGCAGAATCGAATCCTGGAATGCATTGGTACTCACCCCTGGGGAGGCCCTGGGGCTTCCCAACTTCAAGTGCAGCTGCATCCAGGGCCTCAGACAAAATGACCGGATGCTCCCCGTCTGCAGCTCCAGCTGTTGGCTCTGCTTGGCTCTCTGTGTTGGCTGTATTCTCTGCTAGGCTCTCTCCTTGTGGCACAGAAAATGACTTCGGACAGCCCTGAGTTCATGCCCTCTTGGCTTAGACACAAAGGCAGGCACACACAGCCTCTCTCCCAGATCCAAATGCTACTCTCATGGAAAGACTTTTGGTCCAGCTGGGTCACAGGACGACCTCAGACTGGGCATTGGGTCCCAGGAAGTGATGAGATGACGGACCCACCCTAGGTCAGTAGTCCCCAACCTTTTTGGCACCAGGGACTGGTTTCGTGGAAGACAAATTTTTCATGGATGGCACCAGCGGTGGTGGACGGTTTTGGGATGACACTGTTCTACCTCGGATCATCAGGCATCAGGTTCTCATAAGGAACGCACAACCTAGATCCCTCTCATGCGCAGTTCACAGTAAGGTTCCTACTCCTATGAGAGTCAAATGCTGCCCCGGATCTGACAGGAATCAGAGCTTGGGCAGTCATGCTTGTTCACAGGACACTCAACTCCTGCTGTGCTGCCTAGTTCCTAAAAGGCCATGGACCAGTACAGATCCACAGGCCTAGGGGCTGGGGACCCTTTCCCTAAGTCACATTCCCACTTCTGAGAAACAGAGGTGGAGAAAATGACCACCTCTGGAGCAGGGTATGATGGTTCCCTGAAGAAAGGAATGCCCCCTGATCAAAGCGACATTTCCCATCCACTCCAGATCATATTCGAACAGAACCAGCTCCTTTGAGCCTGGCCGTGATTTGAATGTGGAAAGCTGGTGTGCTGCAGCCAGTCTCCACCAGCCTTGGGATTGATGATTGGCGCGTGTCTTGCCAGTTCTGAGTGTGTGCAGTGATATCAAGTAGGTCGCTTGGAATTGGCCATGAGGGGGAATATTTAACCACAAAAATGGACACAAGCTACAAATCAGGGCTTTTCCACCGAATTTCCATTACACGCTTACCAGCACAACGCTGTGGGTTAGTTATTGTGCTTGCCCGCCTAAAGAAATTGCGTGTGTGCACATGTGCATATGTGTAGATGTGTGTATACACGTGTGTGTGTGTGTGTGTGTGTGTGTGTGTAATTTAAGCCAAAGTGACGGACACCTGTGTTATCTTTGGAGATCCATGGTCTTGGGCCATGTTTAATTCTTCCAGCTTGGTTGACTAGATCCTGTGTTCCAAAGCCCCCCATGTGCCTTGTTTAAAGGATGGCCCACTTACACCCTATGCAGTTGGAGGGTCACCCTTTAGTTTTTTTCTTCAGGTTCATTTCCTTTATCCTCCTTCCATATGCCACTGACCATCACTAACAGGACTCCAAGCTGAGAGCCAAGCCCGTTGCCTACTTTCACCACGACAGGACTGTCTACTTCCTCTGCCTGTCCCAGGATTTGTTACTGACCTCTCACACCTGCAGAAAACAAGTTATTTCTTCTTCGCAATCGGTGCCTCTCTTTTTCCTCCCACTTTTGGCTTCGAAAAAGTGGTGGGTCTCACACACTTTTAATTAGCTGGAGCACATCTGACCCATGGTCCCTTGAGGGAGGGCAGCTTGGTGATCTCTAGCTCAAGAAGAGGCATTCTGCACCCCCTACACTTAGGGAGGGGAGGTCTGCAGCTTTCTTCAAGAGGTAACTCAGCCCAAAGCCTGTGAATCCATGAAAGCAAGGTTTGCCTACCCTTGTGTGTAAGCCTCGAGGTAGCCAGAGACAAACACAAGCAATAACTTGTTGTGAGATGGGACAGAAACGCTGCACCCCAGAGTCTGGTTTATCAGGGTCTTTCTCTGGGAACCCAATGCAGAGAGCAACACTGTCTCAGGTAAACCATGAGGAAACAGGCTTGCTTCTTTAAAAAAAAAAAAAAAAAAAAAAAAAACAGGTCTCTGTTGCCCAGGCTGGAGTGCAGTAGAACAATCACAGTTCACTGCAGCCTCCACCTCCAAGGCTCAAGCGATCCTCCTACCTCAGCCTCCGGCGTAGCTGGCACTACACAACCTTGCTTCTTATTCCTGAGCCTTTTTAATTTCTTTAGCTGATGTTGCCACACCGCGTGTGCCGGTTTCGTCTTCCTCCTCGCTGTAACTGTTTTGTCACCAGAGTCAATGCCAGAGGCCCCAGGGAATGCAGAAAAGTACCAGCCATCAGGACGTGTCGATGAGACACGAGCTGTCTGGGACCTTCTGTGAATAATATGATTGGCACCGTTGCCAGGATAACTGGATGAGCAATCTGAAAGTGCTTGGGATATCATTGGCGCTCAGGTCATTCTGCAGGTGTTAACTAAGCACTTGCTATGAGCCAGGCACTGTGCTGGGAACCTAAAGATAAGTCAGTCAGTGGACAGTATTTGAATGCAAGTCACAAATGCATGGTGATATGTCACACAGGCTGGAATGCAGTGGCACAGTCTCAGCTCACTGCAGTCTTGGCCTCCCAGGCTCAAGCGATCCTCTCAACTCAGCCCCCAAAGTAGCTGGGATTATAGGTATACACCACTGTTACTGGAAAGAGGTCCCGTCCAGACCCCAAGAGAGAGTTCTTGGATCTCGTGCAAGAAGGAATTTGAGGCGAGTCCACAGAGTAAAGTAAAAGCAAGTTTATTAGGAAAACAAATGAATAAAAGTGTGGCTACTCCATAGGCAGAGCAGCCCTGAGGGCCGAAGGGTTATTTCTTGACTATGTGCTAATGAAGGAATGGGTTATTCATGACTTTTCCAGGAAAAGGATGGGCAATTCCCAGAGCTGAGAGTTTCTCCCCTTTTTAGACCACACAGGGTAACTTCCTGACGTTGCCACGGCATTGGTAAATTGTCATGGCGCTGGTGGGAGTGTAGCGTCGTGAGTGACTGGAGGTCACTCTCTTTGCCATCTTGGTTTTGGTGTTTGTCTGGCTTCTTTACTGGAACCTCTTTTATCAGCAAGGTCTTTATGACCTGTATCCTGCGCTAACCTCCCAGCTCATCCTGTTTCTGCCTCACCAGCTGGGAATGCAGCCCAGTAGCTCTCAGCCCTATTTTAGCCCATGGTCAAGATGGAGTTTCTCTGATTCAGATGCCTCTGACATCACCATGCCAGGCTAATTTTTCATATTTTCACCACGTTGCCTGGGCTGGTCGCAAACTCCTGAGCTCAAGTGATCTGCCCACCTCAGCCTTTCCAAATGCTGGGATTGCAGACGTGAGCCACAGGGCCCAGCCTGGAGAGCTTTTTATCTCTGTCACGTCGCTGTTCCTGTCTCCATTGATGAGTCACATCCCAGACCCTTTCATCCATGTGGTCTCTTGAGATATCTAGATTCCTACAGACCTGGGAGGAAATCTCATACAGCTTTGGGCAAAAATGACTCAAAATAATAGGCCATTGTCCTTGACACTAAGACTAACCTCAAATTCTTCCCAATCCATATTTTCCATTTGCAGGCTGGAGTGTGTCTTCTCTATCTACTCAGTATTTCAATAGGGAACAAAGATCTGTGTGAGGCAATCTGGAGGTTTTTCTATCTGGGCCTGTGTTATCCACGGCCAGCCAGCTCTCCTGGTGTATTTTTATTTCTTTCCCACCTGAAAATTTGATGTTGATTTGTGAAATAAAACTGAAATTGCTCAATCTGTCTAAAAGCTTTCTGTGGGTTTTAAATGTACCTCTTTTTTTAAAGGAAATTTTAATAATGCTTCTGGCTTTTAAAATCAGCAGGAAACCTACAATCAGGATTGTTGTATTTGCACCAATATCAAACGTAGGGTGCATAAGTAATAAGGAACACAGTGCTGTTTGTTGAATAAGTAAATTTTCATGGTAACTGGTAATTGCCGGTCCATAAAAGCTCTCTTCCTTATGTTTCTGCCACTGAGTAAAAATGATTTTTGTATTTGTAACAGACTAGACTCATTTCAAGTGGAAATATTAATCTGTAATTGTCCTTGTACAAGAAACATCAAGTTCAAGGCAAAAATAACAAAGCCAGTTAACCATGCGTTTCATACCTGCACAATTTACCTACTAGAGATTGCCCACAGAAGTTTTGCTGGCTTCTGAAAACTTTCTCACAAGATTTTAAAAATATATTTTATGGTCAAGATGTTGTAGCATTCTCCCAGGACTAATTCATATGTAGCCAAGAAAAATTACATTTTCCCATTTACATTCCAAAGTCTGAACTGTTATTTTATAAATGAATTTTCCCTCCAATTCAGAAAGCACTGGCTACATTACAAATTTTAATGCTACTATTATAGGATCATAATTTTAAAAAGCCAGGGTTCTCCAAGGGCTTCAGCAGCATGCCATCCCTCCACTTTATTAAAATGAATGAACAGATGTACAATTTATTTCTGCCGAGGTATCATCTAAATTCATAAGCTATTTCTCATGTGTCTGAAATCCAGGTTGGTTTCCCATTTTCTTTGCCTTAGAAAAAAAATTACACTCCCTCATTTATCACTCTGGGGACATAAACGAGAAGTCTACTCTCCACTTCATTCACTTTGGACTAATATCCTCGACACAATTTAAATCCTATCTCTTCAAGACTTTTCAATGAGAGCAAGGCAGTGGAACACCCAGCATCCAATTGGAAAACTTCTCGGCCATCAGTGTAAAGATTGGCAAGCTAAGTCACATGAGCTTATACCTTGGCAGATCCTGGGGAAGAGAGCTTAAAACGGCCTTGAATCCGTTCAGGTAGATGAGGCAGTCTAGAACCGTCTCAGTTAAAACTCAATGTCAGTAACAGAAATGTATTTTAGCTGCCATATTTCAGAGAACCCTCATACCATCTTTACTTCCCACACGCCCCCGTCATCTGACAGCAGGCTGGCAGAGAGGCGTTTAACAGATTCATCTTGGGTTGGCAAACATCTAGCCTAGTGCTGAAAACCCGCGTATTGATCTCAGACCTGCTTTCACATTCCTGCACCACCGTTTTCAGATGATGAGAGATCAGGCATAGTTTTTAACCTCTCTGAGATCTGGCTTATTTATCAGTATGAAGGAGATAAGTGGACCTGCTTTGTGACAAAGGTTAAATAAAGTAGAGCATGTTGATGCTATGAACCCAGAAGTATCTGGGACATGTCTTAGTCTATTTAGAAAGTTTAATTTGCCAAGGTTAAGGACGTACCCATGACCCAGCCTCAGGAGGTCCTCATGACATGTGTTCACGGTGATCGGAGTACAACTTGGTTTTATACAGTTTAAGGAGACATGAGATACCAATCCATATGTGTAAGATGTACATTGGTTCGGTCTGGAGAGTTGGGGGTCAGGGAGCTTCCAGGTTATAAGTAGATAAGAGACAAACAGTTGCATTCTTTTGAGTCTTTGATCAAAGAGGTGGGTAGAGGAATAGTCACTTATGCCTTAGTCTAGCTCCGTGAATCTGCATTTTCACATAAACAATCAGACTGAAGAAGCAGTTAGATATGCATTTGTCTCAGGTGAGCAGAGGGATGACTTTGAGTTCTGTCTGTCCTTTGACCTGCACCTGTGAAGATAAGCTATCGATTTACATTGCCTAGGTGAAATTCAACGGAATGTTTTAGGGTAAAGATCTTGAGGCCCACGAGGAATTTCCTTGCAGGCAAATTCTGAGGGAGGTATTTTTTATATTTGTAAGCTATCTTATTTAGAAATAAAATGCGAGCAGGTTTATCTACCATAGTTTCCAGATTGACTTCTCCCTTTGGCTTAGTAATTTGGGGGTCCCAAATTTTATTTTCCTTTCACAATGCCAAGGTTGATAATATATGGCCAGCACAGTGGCTGACATGTGGTTCAGTAAAGGGGCCACTGTGGTGATGATGGCATCTCAGAGATACATCTCTGCCTTGGAACAGCTGGGCTGAAATTACCAAGCGCTCCTCTTCCTCAGTCTTGCATTTGCTGGCATGATTCGAGTGAACGTAAGGAAGGCGTTTTGTAGCAAGCAAATGCAGTCAATGAGTGCAACTTGGAAAGGCTACAGAATGAAGCTGTCAGGTTATCTGGCAGAATTCTGTGCTCCTGGAGGAATTCTGTTTATGAGATGCCGCTGGAACTGGGCAGTAAAACTTGCCTGAGTCTCTAGTTTGACATGGAAATCTGCCTGCATCCATAAATGCAGTCTCGGATTTGGGGCTTTAATCAGATTTTGAGTGTTTGGTTTGTTGTTTTTTTCTTTCTGTGGCCCTGTTGCTTGGAGAAGGAACATCATGGTAATTTCATTTGTTTGAACTCTGCGACCATTCTGTCATTTCAAACACAGCTTGTCTTCGTTTCATGTAATGTATTGGGAGAGGAAAGTGGGTTCTCCTGGTCTCTGGAAGATCCATGTTAAAATGATGGAGTTCTTTCATTTAGCAGAGATACAGCTTCAGGTGGACACTGTCAAAAGGGCAAGTTCCCCAAAGAGCAGAAGGAAAGAGGGACGTCACATTAGGATGGGCCAACGAGATGCATCTTAGGAACCACGGAAGCGACACTTGTTAGGTTCCACGCAACAAAATGTTGATGAGGGGAGCCAGTCGTGGTAGTGACTTCAAGCAGCTCCTGGCATGGGTCTATCTGCCTGTTTTGTCAACAGTCCCTGGATTAAATCAGCCACTGCTGCTGCCAATGAACTTGTAGCCTGTTGCAGGATAAGGGGCCCTAGGTACTTTCTTCATCTCTGCTTGACCAAACCACGCGTCAAAGTCATGGATCCCAGGAGCCCCAGAAGACATTCAAAAACTCTCATTTGCCAGCTGAGCAAAGTCATGAGACAAACTGTCCGTATGAAAACCCTGCTTTTAGGCTTTGAAATTCCAGCAAGGAAGCAGATGTCACTGACAGAAATGTGGTAGTTTGAGAGAATGGGACTTTTTTAGAAGAATGAACCCAATTATTTTGATCCACAGAGTCTTAGAAGATAAAATGCAGGGAGGAAAAAGAAGGAGCTTTTCTGTTTCCCCGCAGTCACTTCATCACACTGTCAGTTTGACTAGAAGGGCTTTTTCTGTTGCCCCGAATTTCACTTCCATTTCTGATTTCTTATTTATTCCCAGGGCAGGGTAGGCTGCCACTGTAGAGATGGTTTGGGTACCAGATGACTCCTAGTTTCAGTTGCATCTCCATCAATCAGAAGCTCTTAGATATCGCACGAGTTCCTTAGATGCTTTGGGCCTCAGGGTCCTCACATGCAGAGTGGGGATGTTGATAATGAAGGCCACCATCTCCGTGTGGGACAAGATACTGAGTGCTTTCTTTGTATTATCACGCTGAATCCTCATGATCTCTTTGTGAGGTGCATCCTACTATACCCTCCAGTTCTCAGATCAGGAAGCTGAAGGCTTGAGAGCTAAGGTAATGCACCCAGGTTACAGCAGGATATCCTCAAGTTCACCAATCAGTGACATTTTGTCACCATTGATCCTATATTACTAATCAATAGATATGTTACTGGAAAGGGGTCCAGATCCAGATCCCAAGAGAGTGTTCTCAAATCTCGTGCAAGAAGGAATTCAGGGCAAATCCATACAGTAAAGTGAAAGCAATTTTATTAAGAAAGTAGAGGAGGCTGGGCATGGTGGCTCATGCCTGTAATCCCGCACTTTGGGATGCCTAGGTGGGCAGATCGCCTGAGATCAGGAGTTTGAGTCCAGCCTGGACAACATGGTGAAACCCCTTCGCTACCACAAATACAAAACTTAGCAAGGTGTGGTGGTGGGCTTCTTATTTCTAAATAAGATAGCTACAAATATAAAAAATACCTCCCAGCTCCTGAGGAGGCTGAGGCAGGAGAATTGCTTGAACCTAGGAGGCAGAGGTTGCAGTGAGCTGAGATTGCGCCATTACACTCCAGCCTGGGCAACAGAGTGAGACTGTGTGTCAAAAAGAAACAAACAAACAAAAATATTAAAGGAATAAAAGAATGACTACTCTATAGGAAGAGCAGCAGTATGAGCTGCTGGTTGACCATTTTTATGCTTATTTCTTGATTATATGTTAAACAAAAGGTGAATTATTCATGGATTTTCCAGGAAAGGGGTGGGCAATTCCCAGAACTGAGAGTTTCTCCCCTTTTTAGACCACAGAGGGTAACTTACAGACATGACCATGGCGTCTATAAAGTGTCATGGCACTGCTAGGAGTGTCTTTTGACATGCTAATGCATTATAGTTAGCATCTAATGAGCAGTGAGGATGACCAGAGGTCACTTTCATCACCGTCTTGGTTTTGGTGAGTTTTGGCCAGCTTTTTACTGCAACTTATCTTATCAGCAAGGTCTTCCTGACCTGCAGCTTGTGCTGACGTCTTGTCTCATCCTGTGACTAAGAACTAGGGGAGAGACAGTGTGGGGTGGGGAGTTGGGGAGGGATAACATGGGGAGAAATGCCAGATATGGGTGACGGGGAGGAAGGCAGCAAACCACATTGCCATATATGTACCTATGCAACAATATTGCATGTTGTTCACTTGTACCCCAAAACCTAAAATGCAATAAAAAAAAAAAAATATATATATATATAAAGAATGACTTAACCTCCTCAGAATGCAGCCCCATGGGTCCCAGCCTTATTCTACCCAGCTCCTATTCAAGATGGAGTTACTCTGGTTCAAAGCCTCTGACAGATACTCCATCACTGAAGTGACTATAGGATGCACCAGTGTTCATTTTATTGGCTGAGAAGCCCATAATTGTCCCATTGCATGCAGTGGTTCAGGATATTTGACCTCATGATTGAAGAGCACATTTGAAGTGAGTTTTGAACATACTGACATCAGTCTTTTGAAACTTCTCACCACTTCTAACAGCCTTTCCAGTTAGCTGAGTCAGTACAAATGGCCTTAGCCAGATTTAAAGGAGTTCGTTTTCATGTTGCAGGGAGTGTTTTCTTAGAAGGTTTTGCTTCTCCAACGAAAATGTTTCTTGCTTTGCGTCTGTCGTTATGATCTTACCCACTCAGAGGGAAAACGGTGTCTTCTTGGGCTGCTTGCTCATTGATGGAAGCGTGGCTTCCGTGAAGACACACACTGGCTTTCCGCAGCACTTTCTCTTGTTTTGTTTCTAAAATTACTATTTATTGCCCTTCAAAATAGGTTGCATTTGAATTAGGATCCTGTGCCTGTACAGTGTGTGGGAGCCCAAATGCAAAGTAGATTCCATCATAAACAAGGAATCCCCACTCCAAATTAACAGTAAAATAGGCCATGCAGTCCCAAAATGCACCATTTCAGGCTTAAAAAGAAAAGCAACTTAATTTCCTTATTTTTTAGTTTTTACATGATTACAGACGCACAGGAAGTTGCAAAAATAGTGCCGAAAGCACTTTAAACTCTTCTCTGAGCTTCCTCCATAGTAATGTCGCTTATAACTTAGTGCAATACCAAGAGCAGAAAGTTCATGTAGGCATGACACTATTAACCAGACTTCATGAAGTTTCCGCCCATTTTTGTGTGTTTGTATGTGTGTGTGCATGTGTAGTCCTATGCATTTGATCACATGTACAGATTTGTGTAACCTCCACCAACACGAGCACACAGGACAGCTGCATGATCACAGAGGGGCTACCTGTCTTGCTATTCCTTATTAGTTGTACTCACCTTCCCCTTCCTCTTGGCCTTCTCCCCTGGCAATTACTAACCTGTTCTCCATCTCTAGTTTTGTCACTTCAAGGATGGTACATAAATGGAATCATACAATATGTAACTCTTTGAGATTAAATCTTTTTTTTTCTTGAGACGGAGTGTTGTTTATTTGCCCAGGCTGGAGTGCAGTGGCACAATCTCGGCTCATTGCAACTTCTGCCTTCCAGGTTTAATCCACTCTCCTGCCTCAGCCTGCCAAGTAGCTGGGAGTACAGATGCATGCCACCATGCCCAGCTAGTTTTTGTATGTTTAGTAGACACAGGGTTTCACCATGTTGGCCAGGCTGGTCTTGAACTCCTGACCTCAGGTGATCCGCCCGCCTTGGCCTTCCAAAGTGCTGGGATTACAGGCGTAAGACACCACGCCTGGCCAAGATTAACTCTTTTCACTAAGTGTAATGCCCCTGAGATCATCCAGGTACTCACATGAACCAATAGTTGGTTCATTTTTATTGCTGAGTAATATTCCATGGTAGGGATATGCCAAAGTTTATTTAACCATTCACCCACTGAAGGACATTTGACTTTGTTGCTAGTTTGAAGCTACTGCAAATAGAGCCACCGTGAAAGTTTGTGTACAGGCTTTTGTGTGCACATACATTTTCATTTTTCGGGGTACCAACTGCTGGATCATACGTTAAGTGCATGTTAGTTTCATAAGAAACTGCCTGTTTTCCAGAGAGGCTAAATAATTTTCCATCCTTGCCAGCAATATAGGAGAAATCCAGTTGTTCTACATTCTCACCAGCTGTTGGTGTTAGCACTATTTTTCATTATAGCCATTCTGTTTGGCATATAGTAAAAGCTGGTCTCTGGTTATGTGTATAGCAATACAATTTTAATTTGCCTTTCTCTAATTATTAATGATATGAAACATCTTTTCGTGTGCTTATTTGCCATCAGTGTTCTCTTTGGTGAAATCTCTGTTGCCTATTTGTTTGTTTGCTTTACAGGCCATTTTCAGGACTTTAACTTTTGCTGTTTTTTTCCTTTTTCTTGAGATGGAGTCTCACTCTGTCACCCAGGCTGGAGTGCAGGAGTCTCACTCTGTCACTCAGGCTGGAGGGCAGTAGCGTGATCTCAGCTCATTGCCTCACTGCAGCCTCTGCCTCCCGGGATCAAGTGATTCTCCTGCCTCAGCGTCCTGAGTATCTGGGATTACAGGCACGTGCCACCACACCCAGTTAATTTTTGTATTTTTAGTAGAGACGGGGTTTCACCATGCTGGCCAAGCTGGTCTTAAACTCCTGACCTCATGATCCGCCCACCTTGGCCTCCCAAAGTGCTGGGATTACAGGTGTGAGCCACCACACCCGGCCCCATTTTCTGACAGAACCTTTTTAGTGGTTGACTGTTGAGAGTTGTCTGTGTAGTCTGTATACAAGTCCTTCATCAGAGATGTGGCTTGCAAATATTTATCTCAGTCTGTGGCTTACCTGTTCATTCTCTTAATAGAATCTTCCACAGAACCAAAGTTTTAATTTCAAGCAAGTCCAATTTATACTTTTTTCTTTTATAGATTGTGCTTTTGGTGTCAACTCGGAATTCTTTGCCTAGCCCTAGGTGGTAAAGATTTTTCTTCTCTGTTTTCTTCTAAAAATTTTTATAGTTATATGTTTTACAGCTAAGTCCATGATCCTTTTGGAACTGATTTTTTTGTGTAAAGTGTAAGGTTTAGGTTGAGTTTATTTATTTGCCAGTGGATACACAATTGCTCCATTAGCATTGTAGAAATGCTATCCTTCTTCCATTTAATTACTATTGTCCCTTTGTTAAAAAAAAAATCATGTTGGTGCAGGTGTGTTTGTGTAGGTCTATTCTGGGTCCTCCATTCAGTCCCATTGATCTACGCTTCTCTTTAAACAGTACCATACTGTGTTGATTACTGGAGCTGTAGAGTAACGCTTCAAAGCAAGTAGAGTGATTCCTCTGCTTTATTCTTCTTTTTCAAAAATATTTTAGGAAAGTTTTTTTCCTTTTTCAACTTTTACTTTAGATTCCAGGAATACATGTACAGGTTTGTTATGAAGGTATATTATGTGATGCTAGGCTTCGGAGTGTAATGAACCCTTACCCAGTTGGTAGTTTTTCAACCTTTGCCTCCTCTCCTCTGTACTTTTGGAGTCTCCAGTGTCTATTGTTCTCATCTTTATGTCCATGTGCACCCAGTGTTTAACTCCCACTTATAACTGAGAACCTGTAGTATTTAGTTTTCTCCTGTTCATTAGGACAGTAGCCTCCAGCTCCATTCATGGTGCTGCAGAGGACATGATTTCATTCTTTTTATGGTTGTACAGATTCCATGGTGTATTTGTACCATATTTTCTTTATCTAATCCAGTGGATGGGCACCTGGGTTCATTCCATGTCTTTGCTATTGTGAACAGTGCTGCAATGAATATGTGGGTGCATGTGTCTTTTCAGTAGAATGATCTATTTTCCTTTGAATATCTACTCAGTGATGGGCTTGCTGGGTCAAATCATGATTCAACTCTTAGGTCTTTGAGAAATCTCCAGACTGCTCTCCACAATGGCTGAGCTAATCCCCATTCCCACCAGCAGCATGTATGTGTTCCTTTTCTTCCAGCTCTTCCAACATCTGTAATTTTTTAACCTTTTTAACAAAAGCCATTCCAATTGGTGTGAGGTAGTATCGCATTGTGGTTTTGATTTGCATTTCTCTGCTGATTAGTGATGATGAGCATTTTTTCATGTTTATTGGCCATTTGTATGGCTTCTTTCAAGAAGTGTCTGTTCATGTCCTTTGCCCACTTTTTAATGGTTATTTGTAGAAAACCATTTTAAATGCAATTTGAACTCAGCAGCTTTTTATCCCCTCTAAAAGTATTTTTCTGATTAAAACATAATTCATTTCCATTGTAAAAAACATAAAAATATCATAAGCATCTAACAGAAAAAGTGAACAGGTCTCTCCACTCACCTGAGAGATGACTGTGCTCTTTCCCTTTGTGTATATCAAGTTCTGCTTTTTTATTCACAAACGTGGGATCACACTCTGTTCAGCATATCGCAGTCCGTCTCAGGATTTGTATCTTTGTCTTTGTCTGTAAAATAGGAGAACTATTAATAATACTCTTTATTTCTTTAGTCTGTGGTGAGGATCACATAGTATAATACATGCAGTAAGTTTAACTAATGCAAGGCCTGCTAAATAGGAATGTCTTTGTTGACATAATTTTTATTTTTCCCCCTTTAGCTTATGTTACCTGCTTGGGGTGATCTTGGCCTTTCTTGATGGCAACAAAGGGCAGAGAAACTCCATAATGTTTAGTAATCCAAGTTACTTTGCAGAAGCAGTCAGGAGAATGGGTTCTTCCATCATTCAGTCCAGGTTTCCTACCAAATAGAATGAATGAGACAGGTAATACTGCAAACTCTTAGTTCATTCACGTTAATCGTAAAGTCAAACATGTCAACAGCATCCCAGAGAGCCTCCTCAAGGTTTCTGTCCACTTCTCCACTGTACAGCCACCCACCCACCCTATAAATGCTATCCAGCCCCTCCTCTCAATTGGGCCCTCCCAGAAGGCCATAGCTCCACTCCTAGAGATCATTGAGGGAACTTGCATGTGGTTTGTCTTATCTTCAGGTCTTTAACATGAGCTGTAACCAGGGCAGCTAGAAGCAGAGCCTACCAGATCAGCCCCACCTCCTCCAATTAGTGAAATCCAACAGAGTCCTTGGCCCCTGCAGCCTAAGAACAGAAAAATTCTATAATCTCCTTCTCTTTATCTCAGCTCTGCCTTCACATGTGTCCCTTGAATGGCCCACATTCTCCCAATTTCATTAACTTAACACATTTTATTTCCACTAAGTAAACCCAAGGCACTTCCATGGTCCAATACAACAGATTTCCCTTCTGATCCATAATGCCAAACAATGTGCTACTTCATTCATTTTAATGGCTCTGCATTGTGTTCTGTTATATGGACATCCCACAGTTTGACCAACCTCCCATCAATGGACATTTTGGTCATGGTTCCTGTTTTTCCCTTTTTTAAACATTACAGCAATAAAAATACTTGAATGTGCATCTTCACGTATGTATATGAAAGTCTTTGTAGGATAAATTCCCAAAAGCAAAATGCCTGGCCCAAAAGTATGAGCACTTTACATCACAGTTTATAGCCCTTTTTCTAATATGATTAAAGTATTTTTAAATTACCTTCACTTTTGTCATCCCTGGGTTACACTGGTTTCTATATTGCATAGATTCCTAGCCTGCTCCACTGCAAATGGGCTCCCACACAGGGAATGAGGTTCATAGTCTGGAAAAGCATCTGGTACTCGAGCATGGAGCACAGGTGGAATTCTAGGCCTGTGAACAGCCCACATCCGCACTGGGGGTCCCCAGTGAAGTGGGATTCCATCGGCAACAGCAGATGGATGAGGACTAATATCCTTCATGCTTCCATGGGCGTGAACTTGAACTTGCAGTGGAAGCCTCTGAGGCAGAGCAAGGCAGGAGCAGATATGAAGTATGCCTTGCAGCTTATGGCTCATCTAGAATCCAGGGGCTAATGATCATGAGGGAGGTGCTAAATATTCTGGCCTCCTCTCTTGGACCTCAAACCTACAAGCTCCCCACTCTTTTTTTTTTTTTGAAACAGTATCTCACTCTGTCACCCAGACTGGATGGCATTGGCGTGGTCTCAGCTCACTGCAGTCTCCACCTCCAGGGTTCAAGCAATTCTCCTGCCTTAGCCTCCTGAGTAGCTGGGGCTATCG
>PVKP010036522.1:0-22398 GCA_004027715.1 Plecturocebus donacophilus | reverse complement strand
TCTCCATTTGGTTGGAGAGCTGTTTCTCGAGGCCGTTCCTGCTACAATAGTACCACCCATCCCCTCCTCAACATGCGTTATACGTGTCTTTCTACGATGTTCCCTCACCATACATGGAACTAACAGGCGGATCTTCCTGTATCCTTCTCTCCTGACTAGCATTACCCATGAACACCAACATGCATATACCATTACCGCTGTAAACGCTGCTGAAATTCTGACAGGCTGTGGCCTGGTTTGGCTGCTGATAAGATGTGGCTGTGCTCCCCCACCCCAAATCTCTTCTTTCACTGTAATCTCCGTGATCTCCGCGATTCCCGCCTGTCCAGGGACAGGCCAGGTGGAGGTGACCGATCAAGCGGGCGGCCCCGCCGCACTGTTCTCCAGACGGCCCGTGAGCTCTCACTAGGCCCGATGGCTTCACGTGAGGAAGTTTCTCCAGCGTTCACCTCCTTCCTGCCGCCTTGTGAAGAAAGGGCCTTGCTTCCGCTTTGCCTTCTGCCGTGATTGTAAGTTGAGGCCTCCCCAGCCATGTTGAACTGTTGGTCAGTTGAACCTCCTTCCTTTATAAATTCCCCTTCCTCGAGCAGTTCTTTATAGCGGTATAAAAACAGACTCATACGTAGTTACTCTTTCTTATGGCCGATATCATTGACAGTTTTTACGAAGTTAAAATTTCCCTGGGAGGTGTCTCTTTGAAAAAACAAGAGGACAAAAATGGGAAAAAAAATTGGGGCGGTGCACTGTGGGAGAACAGTAGAAGGGGTCAGAGTTTAAACTGGTTTGATACAACAGACCTAATAAACAAAACATCAAATTCAAAAATGGCGTGAATGTGTATTAGACGTTGTTCAGGAGAAGAAAGAGGCCAAGAAAACAATCTATAGGGAAAATGTGTTTCTGAGGGACTCAGGTGAGTTAGAACAATAAGCAAACCTTAGTTTATCAATATTGGCAGGTGGTAGATAAGAAGGGCAATCTGTAGATTTTTTAAAAAAAATAAAAGATGAATACTTCAGGTACTTTATGCTGTTGTGTACAGTTTCTTATAGTACTAATCTGTTTTACTTAATAGTCAAATTTTATAAAATATCAAAGTAAGATGTTTGAACTAAAAAAATTGTCTCTGCAACAGATTTATAGAGTATCAAGCTAAAATTATTTGCAATGAGGTATATTTAGCTGTATTATTGGAAACAATATCATTATTGGATTATTGCTTGCTATATAGGAATGTTCATAATGAGTTGAAGCTGCTGGCAGCATTTAATGAGCCTTCCTATTTTTCTTTCATTTGTTCAGCTTTTAGTAATACCAGTAAGGCTCATTACTCTGTTTCTGGGGCTGGAAACAGTTGTTAGAAAAGAAGAATGCTGCAAGGCTGCTCCAGTCCTAAAGTGCTGCTACAAATTGTCATAAGCATTTTAGGATCATTTCTTTATTCATTCTCGTTTTTTTCTCTTTATCATGGTGTGTTCTTGGTCATAAACGATAACATTGAATTTCTTGTTGTTTGCTGACAACTTGCCAGCTAAGCACTATGTAGTGTTCCAGGGAAAACATGTACTTTCTTTGAAGTATTTGCTTCACAATTTTTCAAAGCTTAATCTTGTTGCTGGCTGCCTCTTTCACCTCTCAACTTTGTATATGTAGAGTCTAGGATTAGAGAATTAATAAAAACCTGATTACTGTCTGGGCATCAGTTGAATTCCATGTATCCATCTATCCTGCTAAGACAATAAACTAAGTTTATAAAACATTTTCATTATCCTTTAAGGTTTCTGAGTCGTGTGTGTGAGCATGTATAGGTTCTCAGTTATTGACTACATTAAGTACAAGGTCAAGAAAATGGTGTGTTTACTGTTGACGTACAAGAGTTTAACGTTTCATGGAAATTATATGCGAAGCCTAATGAATTTAAAGCAACATTCTGAGTAAAATGTGTACTTATTGCAAATGAACTCTGAGAACCCTGTGATTGTTTGCTGTGGTTAACGCCATAAAGCAAATTATCCTATCTTTTGTTGTACATAGTTTGCATCACAAATTATGAGGTAATTGCAGGCTATAGTTGCTACCTAGAACAATTAATATCATAACTAATAGTAGTAGATTATATTGCTCTAATTGTCTCCGTCTTTAAACAGTTTCTCCTTATTAAGTATTTTGATCAGGACTTCACCGATTTTAGTCTTCTGTTGAAGATGAGAGGAAAATTAGGTTGTTTCCTTTGGCATTCCTTAGAGCCTTTAGGGATTTGATTTCTCTGCTATGTTAAAGATAGTTTGTTTTAAATTCTGTGATTTGCATGTACAAGTTTTCCCTTAGCCCCTTTTGAAATTTGCATTAGATTTTCCAGGAGAAAATTGAGGTAAATGCTATCAGTAAAATGATACATTCAAGTAATTTTCTCCCATGCTGTAAATCTGTCTTGTTTTTTTTTTTATTTTTTTTATTTTTGAGATGGGGTCTTGTTCTGTCACCCAGCCTGAAGTGCCGTGGTACAGTCTAGGCTCACTGCAGCCTCCGCCTCCTGGGTTCAAGTGATCTTTCTGCCTCAGCCTCCCGAGTAGCTGGGACTGCAGGTGCACGCCACCACACCTAGCTAATGTAAATCTGTCTTGAACCCCACTCTGCCCCTCTGTCTTTCCACACCACACCTGCCAATGCATCAGCAGATACTTCTGCCAGAGTCATGCTACAGGCCCCTTCCTGGTTTTGCTCCCTAAGTTTTAGTCTCCTTTATTCAGTTATCTGTTCAAATGTCACTTCTTCAGAGAGGAATTCCCTAGTCTCCCAATGGAAAACAGCACCCCATGACTTTTCCCCATTACCTTGCCTTATTTTTCTTTGAAACACGTATCTGTGAGTATTTGAAAATATGTTTATTGACTCTCTCCTCCTTAGAATATAAACTGCATTGGTTCATAGTTTGTTGTTGTTCTTCTTTTTTTTTCCTGTATCTATAGCATCTAGAAAAGTCCCTGGCATATAATAGTCAATTAATAGACACTTGAAATTAAAATAAATACTGGTAATTATCAATGGCTTCACCCATTTTTATTTTTAAGTGAAAATTTAAATTGTGTATAGTTCTAATCACACAGAAAACAAGAAAACTTTGGCTAGATAGTTGATTTATCTGTGTTATCAAATGACAGAGGCCCACATAGTAAAAGGCATATTTACAAAATAGGTAATAATTTTCATTTTAGTAAACATTTTTATTAGTCCAGACAAGAGTGTTTAATGTATAGGTTTATGCCTGTAGTTCTATATTAATTTTCTTGGTACTGAAATATTTATTGAGCTTGCTAATTCATATAGTGCTCTGCTAAGTATACGGCACAGTATGTTGCATTGTTCATGAACTTCATTGTCATTCATGAGGGGAGTGATCATACATATTTTTTACTTCTTTTATTTCTTTATTTTAGAGGCAGGATCTTGCTCTGTTGCCCAGGCTGGAGCTCACTGCAGCTCTGAACTGCTGGGCTCTCAGGCTCTCCTGCTTCGGCATTCCAGATAGCTGTGATTATAGGCACACATCTCCATGCCCAGCTAATTTCTGTTTTTTATTCTTAGAATTTACATTTTTTCATTGTTTAAGATATCGATGAAAATAATTCTTCTGGATTATCACGATTTTGCTGAGTCCCTACCTGTTGTTTCAATTCACTTCTCTACTAAATTATATGGCCTTTTACTATAACACTTGATAATTTCTTTATCTTTTATATAAATTTTCATCCTTAGGCCTCTTGATGTTTTATGATTAGATCTATGAGATTTCTCACAAAGATCATTAGGCATTATGATTTAGTTTATTTAATATCCTTTACTGACAATTCAAACATAATATTTTGTTGGAAACTTTGAAGTTTTAAGAAAAATGACTCTTTATTTTCTAGTTACAATTTATTGTAGTTTTTAACTTATAGCTGCCCTTAGAATTTCTGACAACTTTTCTTTTCTTTTTTTTCTTTAAAGGATGTCCACTCAAATAGATGTTTCTGTAAGGTGAATCTGTCTAACTCAGTGTAAAAGCTTACTCAGGAAAATATAAATGTAAGCACTTTCCGTTAGGAATTTCACCCAAAACATTTTTTCAACCAGTAAAAGCTAGTGAAAAAATACTGTAAGGAAGAAACAGCAGATACTGCAGTACATTCTTTCCATGAATGATTTCATTACTTACTTAGTCATAAACATACCGTATTTCTTAGCCTTTAAAGACTTTATTTGTGGTGTTTCCTTGCCAAATTAAAGTTTTTTTTTTTTTTTGAGACAAAGTTTCATTCTTGTTGCCCAGGCTGGATGCAATGGCATGATCCTGGGTCACTGCAACCTCCATCTCTTGGGTTCAGGCAATTCTCCTGTGTCAGCCTTCCCGAGTAGCCTGGATTACAGGTGCCTGCTACCACGCCTGGCTAATTTTTGTGTTTTTAGTAGAGATGCAGTTTCACCATGTTGGCCGGGCTGGTCTCAAAGTCCTAACATCAGGTGATCTGCCCACTTTGCCACTTTGGTCTTCCGAAGTGCTGGGATTATAGGCATGAGCCACCACACCCGGCCCCAATTAAAGTTATAGTGAGATATGATGTGATTATTTCTGTATTCAGCACTGTCATTTGCCCTGTCTTTCAGTCCTTCATTTCAATGTGAGTCAAATCACGATTCCCACTTACAGCCAAAGTAATGCAAATTGAGTTACTGGAAAAAATGCCACCCTACACAAGTATACTCTAATATTGCAACTGTGGGTGACAGTTTTCTTGATCATTAACCCATAATCGTAAATCCAAAGTTATCATCATAAGAGTTGAGTACTTTGAATTCAATACTTTTGTATTAATCAACTGGTAGCTAGATATTTAACAATAAAATCAAATCCCAAATCATTTTGTGTTTATCAAATAAAGCAAAGGCAACACTAATGTGAATTCACGGATGCTTATTTACCATTCTGTTTTCTCCCCAGTTTTCAACTCTTGGCCTGCTTTGTCCCCAGTTATTCTGCTTTGTCCTACAAAAATCAGTGAGGATATTTTCTGCTTACAATTCAATTGACTTTTGGGATGACAGTAATGCTTTTCTGAGAAAAGTTATCTGATGACAGTTTTACTAGCCTGGTATTATTTGTGAAACAGAAAAGTAGCAAGTTTCCATCCTTTAATTTTTCTTTGGATAGGTGAGAATGCTACATGATAGCTGTATGGACTAGGTTCAGCTTTTCACATTGAGAAAAATGACTGATGGACACCCATATGAAAGTGCTGCTACCATTGCAACATCACAATAGTTTCCCTCCCCCAAAAAGCACCCGAACAAGCATGAGCCACAAGAAACTGGGAACAAAAGAAACTTTGGTTATTTTATTTAACAGGTAAAATTAATTTCAAATGTCAAAATACCTTTTAATGGCTGAAATGAAAAAGGAAAGTATCAGAATCTAAAAGGGAGACTTGGAAATGGAGTGTATAAACAACTGTAGCTAGAAGCAAAGGTATTGTTCATGTCCTCACTATCACAATTTTTCTCAATGTATCCTGTTATCAATGATGACTAGTAATAGTAAAAAGTAATAATTCTTAAATATCTACCTTGTACCAGATATATTTTAGAACACTCTTAAAAACACACTTAAATGAAACCTATGCAATAGATAGTATCCCTTTTTACTGATGAATGTGCTGGGTCTTAGAGAAGTTAAGAAACTTTGCCTATGATGGCACAGCTAGTAGAGCTGATGACTCAACTATGGTCAATCTGAATTAATTTAACAATTACATAGATCAATCGAATATTTACTTTGTACTGAAGAGCTGTCTGAAACTTAAAATCTATAAAATCAGGCTGGGGTTTTCTTTTATTGATAATGTATTTATTTTTAGCTCCATCAATTACGTTTTGTTGTATCTGTTTCAATGATAATATTTGACGATTCAAGGGAGTTATATAAAAGAGAAGTACAAGCTGAATTGCAAGTGAAACATGTTTTTTTAGATCATGGCAAACATTAAAAAAAAATCTGATATTCTTCGTGTTAACAAAGGCAAGAGCCCATGAAGCAAAAGTCCATTCCTGTACTTGGGGTCTCTGTTAGCACTGGATATGAGTGCTTCAGTGGAGCATACAAGGCTCTTTTGTCCACTGTTATAGCCACTCAATGAAGTGGTTACAAGAGCACTGATCACTCTGTATCTATCTCTAAAATTTCAATTGTCTTTCTCAGAGATGCCCAATTCCTTCTAGAACATAGACATCGGTTGTCTCTTTCTAGTAGGGTGGAGGAACGATGCCAAATACAATCAACAAAATGAATATAAATATGTATGTTAACCACACTTTTACTATTTGTTTTAAAGTTATGATCAAATGACTGTGGTTCTAGGACAGTAAACTAAAAAGAACGTGAGATCCACAGCGATCTTGTTCTAATCACATGAAAGCTTGTAATAAAAGTACTCCAACGCATATTTAGGGGTATACATGAATATTGTTTGGCCCATGGTAATTAGGCATAAATGTAAGACAGTTTGCATAAATAAATATCATGCTTCTTTCATGTAACAAAATCAAGATTTCTCAGTCTGTGAAGCCAACTTTTCAGCATATATATTTAATGTTTTCAGTGTTGATGGTTTTTATGCATATTGTTATACTAGTTAACAATCTCTGACCGCCTGGAACACCTGTTCACTTTAGAACACTAGAGGTCAGCCTCCAAGAGTGAGAATTGCTTTTCCCTAACTTTGAAGCTCTTTGTGGTTTGCTATTGAACATTCCAACTCTTCCACTTGTATTTTTTCCTAGCTCAGAGTTCCAAAATCTCACATTCTGAAGTGATATATGCACAGTTTCTGCATAAGCATCAGTGTCACCTGAGGTATTGTGTATAAACCTGAAGGCTTGGGTCCCACTTGAACTACAGAATTAAAATCTCTATGTATGGGAGAAATGTTAAACCAGTTCTTGGGTGTTTCTGATGACGACCAGAGTTTCTGAGTCAACTGTGTTGTGTTGGAGGTCTTGAATGACAGACAAATTATAACATGGACCTGAGATTTTGAATGTATTATAAGATATTATATGACCCAGACCAATGAGGAAAACAGTGAAAAACCTCAGAATTTAACATTCTCTAAATCACACATTCTCAAATTTTTAATGAAGAAATATGAGGGCTGTTGGGTATCAGTGTGGTAGTGGATACAAAGCATATAACATGTATTACCAATAGGAAGTGCTCATTCGTTATTGCTTTTTGTATTCATTTATTAATTCAACTAATTTTAAGTGCCTACGATGGTCAAGCCCTATGTTCAGCACTAGGAATACCAATATGAGCACAAACAACCATGGCTTTCCCCTCAAGGGGCATACGGAGCCGCAGCAAGGACAAACATTAAATGTGTAAATACAAAATGAATATAAAAATAACATCCAAGATAAACTGTAAGGAAAGGGAAGAGAGGTGGAGTTATGGGAACATGCATACAAAGGAAATTTGTCCTAAGCAAAGAAAAGGAACATAAAATGTTTTCTAGGGAAATCTGAAGGAAGAGTAGAAGGGTCGGAGAATTGAAGTATTATAGGGAAAGAGAGCACCATGTGCTTTAGAATCCTGTGTTTACTATGAATGCCTATTATGTTCAGTGACTTTTGCCTCATAAGTCTATAGATAAGGTATCAATCATCCTTTCATAGAAGAAAAAACTGAAGCTTAGAGAAATTAAGTAATGTGGGAAAAGTCTCACAGCATTCAGCAAATGATAGATTTACAGTTAGAAATTCCGTTGGTTATATTTGAAGCCTATGATCTTGTTTATTTGGACATTAATATATTTCAAAGGGCAACTAATGGAACTCAGGATTTGCTTATAGAAAGGTGTTAGAAATCAGGCATTAAGTCTATAAAGTTTGGAGTAAGGTGCAGAAGGGAAAGAAAAGAAAACTATAAAGATATTTTATTGCATCCCAATTTTGTTGTAGGTTGAGAACCAGTGGGTGTAAATCCCATTATGGTAGAAATGCTAAACTGGAAGTCTTTGGAATTTCCTTTCTCTTCCATGGAGTAAGTCAAAATGAGCTGTTTCCTTGCAGAAATTATATATGTTAATATTTCCATGAAAGGCTTGAAAGATGAAGATTAATGATTCTTATCACATCCCTAGTTAGATTAATGCAGAAGACAGATGTATTTTGGAGAATGATGGTGGATTATTATAAGCTTAATCAGGTGGTGAATATTATATATGATTTTCTTGATAAGGTCTCTTCACTAGAGAAAATCATTACAGTCCTTTGAATCTGTTATGTAGCTGTTTAACTGGAAAATATTTCCCTCCTTTATTCTGTAAATAAAATATAGCAGAGGCAGTTTGTTCTTACCTGGAAGGGAAAACAGTACACCCTTACTGTTCTGCCTCAGGATCCATCAGTTGTCCAACTTTGTGTCATCATTTTGTCTAAAGGAAATTTGTCCATATCACTGTTTCACAGAAAGCCATGTTGGTTCACCACATGTATTGCATCCTGATAATACGAAGAGAAAAAGAAATAAAGCCTGGAAGCCTTTGTAAGATGACTGTGTCAGAGGAGGAAGATAAATACCTCAATACTATGGAGGCCTGTCAGCTCTTTGAAATATCTGGACAATATCAAGATTTCTACTTCAGATGAAAAATAGCTATTCATTGACCCTGTATACAATTCTTTGGATTTTTTTTTTTGGTATATGTCTGCTTTAGAGTTGATATATTTCATATCTGTGTGTGTTTCGTGACCCCAAAGATTTCCAGAATGAGAGGAGAGCTCTTTAGCTGGGCCAGGCAAGCAGCTGTTCCACTCAGCTTGAATGACCTAGCACATCTAGTGATGATGAAAGTATCTGCGGCAGACTGGGAGGCTGAAGAAACCTACATCAAGCTACAAGAGGAGGATCTGTAACAGAGGGCCCTGAATGTTAGAAAAAAAATAATTCTTTGGCAAGTAACTATACCATTTTGAAAAGTAGCTCTTATTTATAACTGGTTCAGTAGAGACCATAGGACTGGGGGATGAAGTGAGCTGAGTCACCCCTCAAAAACGATGCTATCTTAGCTGTCTAGCAGTTAAATTGAGGGTAAAAAGCAATAAGGTGATATTTTAGATACTGTTTAGGGAATCTGATGACAATACAGGGTAAATGCATTGCAGGCAGTTTGGAATAGACGGCAGAAACACACTTGGTCTGTTCAAGAAGCAGCAAAGAGGCAAATCTGACAGCAAGCAGGGGAACAAGTGGAGACAGAGGCCCAGTCATGTAGGGTCTTAGAGACCATGGTAACGGCGGGATTTCGTTCTCAGTGAAATGGGAAGTAAGTTTTGTTGGAAGAGTGACATGATAGAACTTATTTCTGAAAAGGGTCACTTGGAATGCTGTGCTGGGGAACAGATGATAGGGTGTGACTGGGAAAGAAGAAACAGACTAGGAAACCATTCATTGCTTCAGGAAAAGAAATGATGGATGAGGCTATAGTGGTTGTGGGGAAGGTGGTGAGAAGTGGTTGAATTCTGGATATGCTTTGCAGGACGGACTGACAATTTGCTGACAGATTGGATATGGATCTGACAAGAATGGTGTTAAGGTCTGAGCAATGGGAAGGATAAAGTGGGCATTTACTGAGTTGGGAAACACTTTATGAGAAGGAGACTGTGGGATAAGAAATAATTTTTTGGATATATTTGTTTTGAGAGTCCAGTTAAATAAATGGAGATATTGAGTAGATAGTTACATGGATATGGAATTTAGGGAGGAGGTCTGGAGTGGTAATATAAAGGTGAGAATCCCTAGCATAGAGGACATTTAAAGTCAAGAGATTGGGTGATATCATCGCTAAAGGGAGTTAGGGAGGGAAGAAATATCTAAGGACAGACCCCTTGGGAACTTCAGTGATTAGAATTTAGAAGCGGAGAAAGACCTAACAAAGAGGGCAGGAGGAGTGAAGTAGGGAGAAACTGGAGAAACAGGGTTCCCAGAGGCCAAAATAAGAAAAGTTTCAAAGAGGGAGTTGAGGAGGGTTGACCAGGATGTGGATTGATTACTGACCATTGGATTTGGCCAAATGGAGGTTTTTAATTACCTTAAAAAGGATTCTTTAAGACTAGATATGAGTATGAATGCCAGACTGGATTAGAGTAAATTGGAGGCAAGGAAGTGAAAAAAACTAATACTGAAAGCTTTTTTGAAGAGAATAAATAGGCTAACGAATAAAGTGATGATAGGGATGGGGCTTAGGCATGAGCCCAACAACATGTACTCTTTTCTTTCCTTTTTTCTTTTCTTTTCCCTCCCCTCCCCCCTCCCCCTCCTCCTCTCTCTCCCCTCCCCTTCCCTCCCCTCCCCTCTTTCTTGAAATGGAGTCTGGTCTTGCTCTGTCATCCAGGCTGCAGTGCAGTGGTGTGATCTCGGCTCACTGCAACCTCCATCTCCCGGATTCAAGCAATTCTCTGCCTCAGCCTCCCAAGGGATTACAGGCATCTGCCACCACACCCAGCTAATTTTTGTATTTTTAGTAGAGCCGGGTTTCACCATCTTGGCCAGGATGGCCTTGAGCTCTTGACCTCATGATCCACCCTCCTTGGCCTCCCAAAGTGCTCGGATCACAGGCGTGAGCCACCATGTCCTGCCCAATATGTACTTTTTCTTACTGTAATTAGGAATCTGACTGCCAAAATTGTTTAGTGCCCTCCTGTCATTAGAGGGTCCAACACTTAAGTCCCTGATTTGATACTAAACCAGGAGAGACCTGGCATTTACCTTTTAACAGTCTGATTTTCTTGGAAACCTTCCATCTTGGAGAAGGTGGCAGTTTGCCCTCATTGGGATAGATACGTATTACGTATTCTGGATTCAGGTGGGTTTTTCTCCTGCATCAAGCTCTTGCCAGCACCATACCCACCATACCTCCTTCTTCCCCTGAACGCTTCCAAGAAATTACTGAATGTGGTTTATAGTATCATATTCTACACAACATTATTTCTTCCTAAGGAATTCATATTATAGTGAAAGAAGTAAGGAGCTGGGATGCCGCCATGGGATTTGCTGGTATTATTAGGTACCCTATCACCCAAAAGCAACTGGAGTACTAAAAATAGTTGGATGCCATGTAGGATGAAATTCTTTCTTACACTATACAACATACTTTCTCAATCAACTACCAACATATGGTGCTGCTTCTTACATAACTGAAATTGATGGATCCAGTCTCAAACACATAGCCGCTTTCACATTTTAACTGACTCACAACATTTTTACTTTCTTTTTTTTGGACTAGTTTCTGAGTGTAACTTGAAGTAGGGCAATACTTCTAGAGATACCAATTGATTTATTTAATTGGAAGTAGATTTGGTCACCTGCACATTTCATGCTGCTCAGATAATGAGGAGAGGGGTTCCAATATTTGACTAGGGTGATTGATTCTGATCAGGAGGAGGAAAGAAGGTTGTTGCTACTCAGTGTGGAAATCCTATGGGGTACTCCTGGCTTGAGTAATGTCAGCAGTAAATTAACATGACTACTAGAGCAACCCTATATAGGCAGAATTACAAAGTTTTTCTGGAATAAACATTTAGGTTATGCCACTCAGTAAATCATAAACTGAAAATTATTTTTTTTCTTTCAGGCATATTTTGATTAAAAATCCCAATTCTAAAGCATTATATATAGGCTACATTTGTTGGAACACAACATATTTTCTAGTGCTTAAGAAGTAAGGAAGAATATTAATAATTTTTAAAATTATAGTTTAGGGAGCAATGATACTTTTTAAAAAGAAAATTGTTTTTCTAATGGAGAATAAAACAGGTTTTCTGAAATTGTACTTGTGATATATCACAAAGCAAGGGGGAAATTACAAAAAAAAAAAACCCTATGATTTATTTTTCTATGTTGGAGTTAATGTCTGATCTGTTGAGTTGAAGCAGACAGACCAGAATTTTCTTCCTGATTCAGTTTTTTTTTTTTTTTTTTTTTTTGGTATGGAGACACAGTCTGAATGAGATCTCAAAACTGAAACATGCACTTTTTTGTGCTTTAATTTTTCACAATCAAAATAAGAATAAAGCTTATCTTCCTTAGTTATCATGCCCACAATTACATGCATTAGCTTAAATAGTTTGTTTAATCCAAATTGCACAATTGAAAGAAAGTTTAATATTATGACAAGGAATATCTAACACAACATCTGTAATCTACAGGTTTTCTTTAAGATAGTGATAAACACATAAGTCAACAACATTAAACATTCTCTTTTCAAATTTCACATTAAAAGTCTTTTTGTAGGCTTTTATGCAACACTTCCCGTGGTAGAAATGTTGCATCTTTTGCTATGGTTGGAAGGATTAGAATCGAGATGACTCGATAAGTATACCCAACTATAGCGCGATTGTATCATTGGTTTTCCCTTCTAATTTTATTGCCTCTTAAGAGAACATCACTATACCAGTTAGATAGACATTTAGAATTGATTTAGAATACAGAGTCTGCTTTGGAATATTTTATTTTTTAGAAATATTCAGAGATATTAGATGGTGAGGCAGAAGGAAGGTGAGGATGAAGTGATAGAATAAAGGGAGGTAGCATCTGCGGAGTGCTTCCTGTTAATGAATTATACTAGCTCTGTATTACAAATGTTCTCATTCGATCTGGTGAGGACTCTGCAAGAGAACTATTGCTACTCTCAGTTTATAGGTGAGGGAATGGAGGCTAAGATTAAATAAGCTGCATAACTTATGAAGTACGTGGTAACTGTAGAAGTTGAATTTAGCTCCCTGTCTAAAATAATCAAAGGGAAAGAAAGATGATGAAAGAGGGCTTGAGTTTTAAGCACACTATGGAATCTCACAGAGCCAATTAACTGTCCAGCTAGTAATTATTAGTGCATTAATTAGGTGAAAGGTGAGCTCCCAACTCACAGAAAGATTCCGCCAAGTAAGGTAGTGCAAAATACTGAAAGATGAATTCTCCAAACAAGATAAATAAAATTTACTGATCTGTGTGTGTGTGTGTACGTGGTGTGTCCTTAGAAGGACTGAGTATTAAAATGCCATGCTTATTTGACACATGGGTCCTCAACTATAAGGGCTTTGGAAATGTTTAAGTCATCGGCCATGGATTTGAATGAAAGACTTTACTTGTCAAGTATGATTCTACAGAGATACATTTTCTATAGAAGAATAGATGTTCAAAAGCATAGCCTATTTCATCATTGTGGTGCACAAAGATGGGAAAATATAATGAACATAAGATACCTTAGAAGTTTCTATTTATACAGTTGTATGCATTGAAAAGTATCTGAGCAGTCTGAAAAAAGAGACTGATTTAATTATCCTGGATCCATTTTTTTTTTCTAGTCTATTTGATCAAAGAACCTATTTAACATTAAGAATATATAAGCATTTCAGAAAAAGCAAATCAATGAAGTGCAGTTCAAGGAATACTCTCCTAGGCTTGTGGCTTATTTCAAATGCTTTAAGAACATGCTATTAGTATGTAAAGCAAAGCTTATATAGGAAACTAGGTACTTAATATAACAGCCAGAAAGACAATCATGACACAGTCCCTTTTCCAATATGGACTACAGTCTTTAGGGTATAGTAGTTTATTTTGCAGTCATTCTTTTTCTCCACTTCTCTCTCCTTATGTCTCACTTCTGCTTATTTTGTTGCAGTAATCAATACATCAAAGGAAAAAAAGAATTTTCAGTGTACATGTCTACATAAAACGGTGAGTTTTGTGAATATTAGGTATCAGATTTCTCTGATCTGTTTCTGTTATCTCCAAGTCTGGATTCTGGACAGGGAGGAAGACATGAGGGGTTGGTGGGGAATTCATGTGTAATAGGCAACTGAATTTCTTCCTGTGCACTCAGGGAGAGCCTTCTGCTCAGGATGCTGGAGGGTACTCATGCAGGCTACAGGACATGGTAGCAAATGGTTAAACAGCATGGGGGAGATCAGAATAATATTCGTGCAGTTGATACCACCCAGCGATTTCTCGGTCAAAATACATGGCCAGAATTTTGAGAGTATGTGGACAGAAATTAACCATCGATAAAGACTATGTTTAAACTTTGCAGACCCAGAACTCAAATGTTTTTAAAATACGTATTACCATTAAAAAAAAAAAAGCACTTTTTATTTCAGATGTGAGTCAGCTTGATAAATCAGAAGAACTAGAAAACTTGGATTTTAATCATTTGCTCCACAAATATTTATTAAGCATTAGTTATGTTGCTGGATATTAGTCTGATCTCTGCCCCACAGGAACTTACCAAGAGTAACAGACAAAATATAAAAGACCAGATAGGCCAGGAGCATTGTCTTCAAGCCACACATTACTGAAGGAACTGGAAATGAAAACTAGATAGGAATTGTATAATTGTAGATTGTTGTATACATTTATTCATACTGATATTTAACCAACAAAGTCTTCACATGTAGGGCAGTGTTTTAGATTAACAGAGGTTAAGTGTACAGATGTTGTAGCCAGAATGCCTAGTTCCCATCTCTTGTTTACTACTTAACAGCTGTGTTGCCTTGGGCAGTTTATTCAACCTCTTGGTTCCTCAGTTACTTTATTAGTCAAATGGAGACAGTATTCATACCCACCTTGAAAGGCTACCCTGAGGATTAAATGAGCTAGTACCTGTGAAATGTCAGAATGATACCTGGTACATAGGACACATGTGATACATTTTGCTACCATTGCAGTTTTAATGTATTTGCTATTGGATAGTCCAGTAACTTAAAATTCTTTGTTGTCATTTTAATAACTTTATTTAAAGAACTTTCTAGGATCTGTCGTATGCTCAATTTTTTGAGTGGTTTTTGAGGTTTGAAGGGATTTTTGCAGTGCTGTGTGTCTTTTTTAGGCAGGAGCCTTTACAAACCAGTGTACTAGTTGTCATTGTCACATCCTTTCTCCTGACTTGGAGATTGTGGAATCAAGGATTGACATGGTGCCGTGTCAGCCCCAGCTGGCCCCCACTGGCCATATATCGTGAGCCAGAAATAAATCTTTGCTGTTTGATTGAAGTGTCTGAGATTTCAGGGCTGTATTTGTATCATTAACTCACATATACTGACTAATACATGTGGTATAGGCCAGCACAGAGGCAATGTATGTAACATGATAATGATAATATATAGTGCATTGTAAGTGCCTAAAATTGTATTATTTTATGGTGATTATCATGATTCTGTTATTTGATCTGAAGAATTTCTCATGAACCTAAAATGGCTCAAATTTGCTTATACAATTAATTAGTGAGTAAAATATTCAGCCTAATTTTTGTTGTATTCGATTATGTATGGTCTCTCTCTTTCCCTGCAGAATTGATCAGTCAGTGTTTATCAGGCCCTGTGCCTGTGTTGTAAAATGTTTGTGAACCACAATATCTTCACTCTTGATCTACTGAAAATTGTCATAAATTAGTTCAGTTAAAAATCCATTGATTGAGCACATGTTATGTACCAGGAACTAAGTTAGGTGGCAGTTAGAAAAACCTGGTATTAACAAAAATCATTCTTAGGAAGCTTGTGATGAGGTACATTTTTCTTAGACTCAGAAGAATAATGTGCAAAATGCTTGATGTTTTCCCCATACCATGGCATTATTATTTATGGGGTGTGGCTACACCCTGGAAGTCTGGGGTAGAGGACTGGAGAGGAAGCACAGAGACCTGGAGAATCCACCTGGGTGAGTTGTGAAGTATCCGCAGCAAAAGAGGAGCTTGGGGATGAGAGTCTGCCTGAGGTTGGGAATGAGGCGAACAAGATACACTTTGCTGATTTTCAGTTGCAAGCCTTGTTGAAGGGAAGAGAAAAATAAACCTGTAGAGTATATATTTTATAAACCTGTTATTTCAGTCACCATTTATACTTCAGTTATAGGTTTTAAGATGAAGGGCTTAAGAATATAGGAAAACTATCATGATGCAATGCTTTTCTTTTCTGCCATTTTTGGTCCCATTTGGAAGTCATGATGGTCCATTTCTAAAAGCTGATACATCCTTTAAAAATGTTTAAATTGCAGTTGATTGCACTGGCCTAGGAATCTCCTAATATCTAATTCTTGCATGAAAATGTAACTAGCAAGATGACTCCTGCTGGCTTATAATATGCTTATTACAAAAAAGCCCACTTGTCAGACACAGAGCCTTGATGTGGATATTTGAACGTTATGAAAATGAATTCATAAGCCAAATCCGTCTGTCAGATGTGTTTAATTTAAATGTTCTGATGGGTGATGAGACTCAGCATGAAGGCATCCAAAATTATCTTGTAAAATCAAAAAAATGGGAAGAAGAAAGCTAGAAGAAATTTGACATTTAGCTCAAATTAGTTCATTTGACATTTGGAATTTAAAGTTTCTGGTCAAGAACAGTTTTGATTTTTCAAATTTGGACTTTACCACGTGTGAATCAAGTATCATTCCATTGGTGTTTTTTTTTCTTAAATGACTGAGGTTATGTATTTTAGCACGGATCACCTGTGGAATGCTGGACAGGTCAATTCAGTAATGATAGAAACACTCTTTCCAGAGCTTCTGGGGTGAGCAGTGCTACAGATTGCACTTTCTAAATAAATACAGGTAGCTAGAGGTCTTCTAAGTGGGATATTAAACACAGTTCTTTCCCGGTGAACTTGTTGTGTGGCACGATGCTCTAGTGTGTGACCTTCTGCTTGACAGCTGTGCTTTACTGTAGCTCCTGCATGGACTCATTATCCAGGCTCCTTGCTCATGCCTGAGTGGCCCAGAGCTGTTTGGAGGCCCACAGCCAGACGACTGCTGACTCTGGCCTACCTGCCTCAGTTCAAGGCTTAGAGGAGCTCACTGTTGCTGCTTTTCTACTGCCTGCAGTTCAACTGCCCTGTCAGCATGACAGTGACATCCTTCTTAAGACCATCAAGTAGGTGCACTAGAGAAGTAAGTAATTTGTTCCAGGTAGTGAGGATGATAATGGTGCAGATTGCTTTTCAAATTAGGCAGTGTCAGTGTACAGCACGGATTTAGAAATCAGTTCTGCAAATGGATTCTCGGTGCTTCTTTGACTTTGGATCTTTGTCTAGCCCTCTTAGTTTAGCCTGATTCTTAACTTTCAAACACTGCCCAATTTCTCAAGAAGCCTTCTTTCCTTGATCATAGGCTTTCCTGAACATCTTCTATAACCTCTTTCCCCCAACTTTTTTTTTTTTGTTTTGCTTCTCAAAATACATTAAAGTATTATTCAATGAGGTTTTTGTGGAGCTGTTACTCTGCAAAACTAGGCACTGAATGAAAGGTAGGATTAATGAAGCATAAACTAGTTGGGGCTATTAGATTTACATGTGTGAAATATTGAAGTAGCATGGCAGCATCAAGAACTGTGAAGGGTTTTATATTTTACCTTATTTGTGGACCTACAAGTAGACTTGTCACAGTTTCGCATATCCTGGCAGAAGACTCAGCTCAGATTTTATTACTTACAGAACAGCATGCTACATAAGCATTAGCATATTTAAGTCATTTCCCCTTGCCTCTGAGTTCCACAGAAGAGATGCAGGGAGGCCAGAGAAATGGAGAGAACACCATGCATAAGGAACCTGAATTTTTTTGCAATAGGCAGTAAGCATGCCTGCCATTTGGCCTAGAAGGAGACATTATATTTTCCAGGGCTGTTTACTATATAAGCATTCTTGAAAGATAGCGTTGAACAAAGGGCAGTTCTGCTCATAAGACGTGGAGAAATGCAAAAGACCTATGATGAGTTGTCTTCTAATAGGTAGCATCTTGCAAGGTAAGTTGCATAGGCAGTACTTGCTAGAGAAATTCAGTTAAAGGAAATATAAACTTGATTTTCAATTCCAGACTCACAATACTTTAGTTATGTAAGAAAGATTTTCATAGAGAATATTAACATTAAGAAGTCTTTGGAAGATGGGAAATATTTGAAGGGGTGAAGAAGGTGTTAATGGGTATTTTGTGAAAGGTAGTATGAGTTGGGATATACTCAAGACTGTGATGTTACGAGGACACACTGGTTCAGCCTCTAACTTGTTAAGCATCTTCATCCATCCTGGTCAGTGTCCTTGTTGTACTGATTGTTTAGGTTTTTGAATAGTGATTTTGGCATTTGTATGGTTTGAAAGTAGTATGATAGTGTTTTGTTTTGTTTTGTTTTTTGTGAGACAGCGTCTGGCTCTGTCGCCAGGCTGGAGTACAGTGGTGCAATCTCTGCTCACTGCAACCTTGGTCTCCTGGTTCAAGTGATTCTCCTGTCTCAGCTTCCCAAGTAGCTGGGATTATAGACACACACCACCACACCCAGCAATTTTTTGTATATTTAGTGGAGACGGGGTTTCACCATGTTGGCCAGGATGGTCTCAACCTCCTGATATCCTGATTTGCCCATCTCGGCTTCCCAAAGTGCTGGGATTACAGGAGTGAGCCACCGCACCCAGCTGAAAGTAGTATGGTTTTACTGTTGCAGTTGGTTACTCTTCATTCAAGGTTGCCACATAAAGTCCTTTATTTTTATTTGCTAGCAACTCTATCTTTGGTACAGTAGGGCTAAGTCTCCACAGTGAAGGAGCCTGAATCTGAACTGGCATCCATTCTTGTAGGTAAGGGGAAGCCATTAAAGGCAGTTGGGCAGGTTAGGTAAAAATAATTGTGTTTTAGGCCAAGCGCGGTGCCTCACGCCAGTAATCCCAGCACTTTGAGAGGCCGAGGTGGGCGGATCATAAGGTCAAGAGATCGAGACCATCCTGGCCAACATGGTGAAACCCCGTCTCTACTAAAAAAATGCAAAGATTAGCTGGGCTAGTGGTGTGCACCTGTAGTCTCCTGCCTCAGGAGGCTGTGGCAGGAGAATAGCTTGAACCCGGGAGACAGAGGTTGCAGTGAGCCGAGATCATCCACTGCCCTCCAGCCTGGCGCCTGGTGACAGAGTGAGACTGTGTCTCAAAAAAAAAACAAAAAACGTGTTTTAGCAGAACAAAAATGATAATGGTGTGCTGGAATAGATGATGAATCAAATCTTCCTGATCACCAGGATAATTCCCATATCTCTGGCTTTGAGAAGCAGTGGAGAAAATTTAGAAGATAAGCTTACATTTAGAAGATAAGCAACTTGGGCTCCCTGGTTCACACCTGTAATTCCAGCACTTTAGGAGGCTGAAGTGGGCAGATCATGAAGTCAGGAGTTTGAGACCAGCCTGGCCAACATAGTGAAACCTCATCTTCACTAGAAAAAAAAAGTACAACAATTAGCTGGGTGTGGTGGCATGCAACTGTAGTCCCAGCTACATGGGAGATTGAGGCAAGAGAATTGCTTGAATTTGGCAAGTGGAGATTGCAGTGAGCCAAGATCGCAGCACTGCTCTCCAGCCTGGGCTACAGAGTAAGACTCTGTCTCAAAAAAACAACAAAAAAGGAGATAAGCAACTTAAGATTAGGCTTCCTGAAGACAGAGAGTGGATTCTGTGGATATGGTATAAATAACATACGGGCAGCGGTGACTCAGAGCATCGGTATGACGTGAGTGATACCTAATTGTTTAGTGTGGAGTACATGCACTAGTGACCCAGCTAAGCAGTGGAGAAAGACAGAGATGCCTGGCTCTCTCTCACTCACTAGTCTTTGAGTCAAAAGGGTCAGAGGAAGGGAAAACTTTATTAGAGAGGCCAGTAAGAAATAAATGATGTGAATGCATTGTTTAATATATGTTAAAAGGTGAACAAAAAATTGGGGTAGGGAGGAGTTTTCACATATTAGGATGCAGATTAGGGTGAGATTTCATTTATATAAAAGAGTAGTGGGTTTTGGTGCCATGGGATTGATGAGGACAAGTCCGATGAATAAAGCAGTGGCTTGGCCGCTGGAAAGGGGGATGCATTAACAGAGGGAGTGTTAGGGTCGGGAGAGGAGTGTTGAGAAATCAGGATGTCTGAACTGGTGAGAGCAATTTACAGAGCAGTGGGTCAGGAATACTGAGGGGATGAGGACTCAGAAGGCAAGTAGGCAGGCCCTCCTTGATAATCTAAAAGGAAAGTCGGTGGGGCTTCACTGAAACAAAATTGTCTTCTCTGGGTTTCAGTGAGGACACTCAGATGGAATTTAGGCTCTTTGTGGACACCATTTGGAGAAAGTAGATGATTCTGGGTAGTAAGTAGAAGATCAAACAAATATTAAGTCAATGTTGTTTTTTTCTGATTTTGTTTATTTTTTCCTTGACACAGAGAGCAGGTGCTATAAATTACACTAGTGACTAACATTGGGGAATTCTAGTGGACCCTCTAAAGGTCATGAGCATAAGAAGAGGAAGGGAAACATTTGAAAAGGATGTTGTTACGGAAACTGTAGTTGAAATGCTGAGAAAAAACTGGTAACATATTTCAGAGTGAGATACACAATCATGATACAAAAGTTTGAGAGGAGATATCTGTTCTAAATTTAATGCAAGATTGAATTTTGACCATTACACAGGACTGAATAATTACTGAGATTATGTCATGAGACTTGAATGAATTATGGGTGTTTTTATTACCCTAGAAGTACCAGAAATATCAAGGATACCAAGAAAGATCTAGCCTATTAAAGTGGATTTTAAGAGATAGTAAGAGAGAAATAAATTTGAGAGATAAAATGTGGGATAGGAATAACTTTTGTAAGATGAGCTCATCTAGAAGTAGATTAAGAGGAAAGCAGCAGTTTCCAAGCACTGCAATACTCTCTGCAATGTACTGAGTGTCTATGTACCCTCCCCCTCCAAAGTTATATGTTCAAATCTTAACTCCTAATGTGAAGGTATTAGGAGGCAGAAACTTTGAGAGGTAATTAGATAATAAGGATGGAACTCTCCTAAATGGGATAAAAGACACTCCAGAGAGCTCTCTCACCTTTCTGCCATACATTTTTTTTTTTTTTTTTTTAGAAAAAGAGAGAAAAGGAGAAAGAGCAAAAGAAAGAAAAAAATGAATGAAAGAAAGAAAGAGGAAGAGAAAGAGGGAGAGAGAATGGGATTCTTGTTTTATTGCCCAGGCTAGAATGCAGTCTAAAAATGGGTATTAAAAACCTCTTTTATGCCAATAATTGTGCCTAACAGTGGAGACAGGAAGGAATAGGGGATGAAAATAACAAATAAGCATCCAACCAATATTTTATTTAAACCTGTGAAATGCTATGCAATTGCTGAGGAGTGATTTACTTCCAATTATGTAGTCACTTTTAAAATAGGTATAATGTGATACTGAGAAAAATGTATGTTTTGTGGATTTGGGGAGGAGAGTTCTGTAAATATTAAGTTTACTTGTTCCAGGTCTGAGTTCAAGTCCTGGACATCCTTGTTAATTTTCTATCTCATTGATCTATGTAATATTGACAGTGTAATGTTAAAGTCTCCCACTATTATTGTGTGGGAGACTAAGTCTCTTTGTAAGTCATTAAGAACTTGCCCTATGTATCTGGGTGCTCCTGTAATGGGTGCGTATATATTTAGGATCATTAGCTCTTCTTGTTGCATCGATCCTTTCACCGCCATATAATGTCCCTCTTTGTTTCTTATGTTCTTTGTTGTTTTGAAGTCTGTTTTATCAGAGACGAAAATTACAGCTTCTGGTAATGCTAGCTGGCTGTTTTGCCCATTAGTTGATGTAGATTCTTCATTATGGTGATGCTCTTTACCTTTTGGTATGTTTTTGGAATGGCTGATACTGGTTGTTCCTGTCTATGTGTAGTGCTCCTTTCAGAAGCTCTTGTAAAGCAGGCCTGGTGATGATGTAATCTCTGAGTACTTGTTTGTTCGCAAAAAATTTTATTTTTCCTTCACTTATGAAGCTTAGTTTGGCCAGATGTGAAATTCTAGGCTGAAAGTTCTTTTCTTTAAGGATGTTGAATGTTGGCCCCCACTCTCTTCTGGCTTGTAGGGTTTCTGCTGAGAGATCTGCTGTGAGTCTGATGGGCTTCCCTTTGTGGGTAACCCAAACCTTCTCTCTGTCTGTCCTTAGCATTTTCTCCTTCATTTCAACCCTGGTGAATCTGAAGATTATATGTCTTGGGGTTGCTCTTCTTGAGGAATGTCTTTGTGGTGTTCTCTGTATTTCCTGGACTTGAATATTGGCCTGCCTTGCTAGGTTGGGGAAGTTTTCCTGGATAATATGCTGAGGAGTATTTTCCAGCTTGGATTCATTCTCTTCGTCATATTCAGGTACACCTATCAAACGTAGATTAGGTCTTTTCACATAGTCCTATATTTCTTGGAGACTTTGTTCATTCCTTTTTACCCTTTTTTCTGTCATCTTGCCTTCTCGTTTTATTTCATTGAGTTGATCTTCGACCTCTGATATCCTTTCTTCTGCTTGGTCAATTCA
>PVKP010036521.1:0-22400 GCA_004027715.1 Plecturocebus donacophilus | reverse complement strand
TTATGGTTGTTTTTCAACTGCAGAAGGTTGCAATGTTCTTGCTTTACCAAAAAGAGTTCTTAGACACGGATTAATTGAAGCTGAGCAGCAGGCTGACCATGCCATTGACCCAGGCAGCTTTAAATCAGACTGTCTCAGAGTGTGTGTGCCTGGCACAGCCACCCCTGATGACTAATACTGTAAAATAATGTGTGTACTGTTCCAAACTCATTTTTGAAATAAAGGACTCTTAATCATTTCCTGAAAAAGAAACTGTTAAAGCATCTCTTAGCTTTTGCCAAATGTTTGATTACTTTGTGAAAATGAAAGGCATGCTATATAATGAAGATAATCTGTTGCTTCGTTTAAAAAGTAGTCTTTTTCCCTAAGCTGGTTTCGAAGACACTCCTCTTCTGAGCCACAGAACTTTTCCTGGTGCACAAAGCCACCACTCTCTTGATCAGTGATCCATCGTCTCCAGTGTGTGGAGTCCTTTTTATCTGGATAAGATTTGACTCCAACACGATTAAAAGCAACCAAACCTCCCCCAAAATGTCAGCGTTGAATGATGACAGTTGTTCAATGAGTTCTAAGCTTTGAAAAATCTGAGTTCCCAATTGTACAAAACTTTAAATGAGATCACAACATACAGTAATTACTTTAGTCAAACCTGATAGGGGCAGGCATTTGTGAGATTCTGGGTGCTTCCAGGTGTTCTATGGCCCAGGTAAGCTCATTTGCCTCCAAGGCTGAACTCATCCTCCCCTTCTTGTTTCTAATATTTGCTCCAAATTGTCAATGGAAAGAAACACAAGGGGTGTGCAGGGTGGTGGTGACTGCACAGCTGCTATGGAGATGACAGAGGGCCCCTGCTCACAAAGGCTACTGCTAGGAGAATCCATATGCTGGTGGCACTGCTTGGCTGGTGGGGCGGGCCTTTTCATGGTAACAAATCCTGAGCTCCCTCGGGTATACAGTCATATGTCGATTAACAATGGGGATACATTCTAAGAAGTATGTCGTTAGCCAATTTCCTTGTTGTGTGATCATCACAGGGTACAACTGCACAAACCTAGAGGGTACAGTCTACTCCACGCCTAGGGTGTATGGGACAGCCTATTGCTCCTAGGCTACAAACCTGTACACATATGATGACTGTACTGAACACTGCAGGCAACTGTAACACAACGGCAAGTATTTATGTATCTAAAGCTAGCTAAACATAGACAACATACAGTAAGAATGCAGTATAAAAGATAAAGCATGGTTCACCTGTATAGGGCACTTTCCATGAGTGGAGCTTGCAAGACTGGAAGTGGCTCTGGGTGCACCAGAGAGTGGGTGGAGAGTGACCGTGAAGGCCGAGGACATTATCGTATGCTGCAGTAGAGTTTATAAACACTGTACACTTAGGCTACACTCATTTTATTAAAAAAATTTTCTTTCTTCAATAATAAATTGACCTTAGCTTATTGTAACTCTTTTACTTCATAAACTTTTCAATTTTTAAAAAAGTCTGATCCTTTCTTTGATCCTTTTGCAATAACACTTAAAACACAAACATATTATATGGCTGTACCAAAATATTTTTTCTTTATAACCTTATTCTGTAAGCTTTTTCTATTAATTTTTTATCTTTTTAAATGTTTTTGTAAAAACTAAGTCACAAACACATTAGCCTAGGCCTACACGGTGCCAAGATCATTCATGTCACTGTCTTCCACCTCGACACCTTGGCCCATTGGAAGGTCTTCAGGGGTGTGATGGCTAATACTTACTGTCAACTTGATTGGATTGAAGGATGCAAAGTATTGTTCCTGGCTGTGTTTGTTGCCACAGGAGATTAACATGTGAGTCAGTGGACTGGGAGAGGCAGGCTCACCCTTAATCTAGGTGGCACCGTCTAATCAGCTGCCAGTGCGGCTGGAATAAAGCAGGCAGGAGAAGATGGAAGAGCAGGCTTGCAGAGTCTTCCAACCTTCATCTTTCTCCCATGCTGGATGCTTCCTGCCCTCGAGCATTGGGCTCCTACTTCTTCAGCTTTTGGACTCTTGGACTTATACCAGTGGTTTGCCAGGGGCTCTCGGGCCTCCAGCCAGACTGAAGGCTGCACTGTCAACTTCCCTACTTTTGAGGTTTTGATACTCAGACTGATCCACCACTGGCTTCCCAGCTCCTCAACTTTCAGACAGCCTATCGTGGGACTCTACCTCGTGATCGTGTGAGCCGATTCTCCTTAATAAACTCCCTTTCATATATATATGCATATCTGTCCTATTAGTTCTGCCCCTCTAGAGAACCTGACTAACACAAGGGCAATAACACACCCATGGAGCTGTCATCTCCTATGATAACAATGCCTTCTTCAGGAATACCTCCTGAAGGACCTGCCTGAGATTGTTAACTTTTTTTTTTAATAAGTAGAAGCACACTCTAAAATAATAAAAAGTACAGTAAATACCAGTAACAACCATTTGTTATTATCAAGCATTATGGACTGTACTAATGGTATGTGCTATACTTGTATACAACTGGCATCACAGTAGGCTTGTTTATACCAGTAACACCACAAACACATTATGTGTGTTAATATGTGTGTACATAACATTATGTGTGTACATAAGTAATGTGTTATGCGACATTGTCACTAGATGATAGAAATTTTTCAGCTCCATTATAACCTTATGAGATCACCATCCTATATGCAGTCTGTGTTGACCGAAACGTCATTATGCAGGATGTAACTACACTATGAATATGCGCATTTCTGCCAAAAGAGAAAATCATTTCTTGTTTGGGAACGTGACAATGGGGTAGAGCATTATAGACTCAAACAAACTAGGGTTTGAGTTCTGGCTTACCACCCATGAACTTCCTGGGACAAGTTACTGAACTCCTGACCTGGATTCTTCTCTTCTATTAACCGAGAATAACAGTATTTTCGGAATAGGGTTCCTGGAGACTGAAAGACGTAACGTGTGAAAAAGCCAAGCACTCATTTGACATTTATCCTTGCTCCCCTTCCATTTCTTTCTCTGAGCAATGATTTAAAGTCCTCTGGCTGCCGTAAATCTGAAGACATGTTTCACCTCATCACTGGGCCTTTCAAGGGAAAAGAGTCCCATGCTTTGGTTAATGGAAAACTGACAGCACTTTAGAACCTTTACAGGCAAACTCGGAGAGGTGTCCATTTCACAGAAAACCATGACAAGTTGCTACCTCAAGGCCTGAAACTCATCTTGGGTGATGACTTATGGCCAGTGCTGCAGGGCAGGGCAGCTCCGTGCTACATAAGGTGGCAGAATCTCAACATGCTACAGGCACTGTGATAAGATGCAGGCAGTACCATGGGCACTTTTCATAAACAGTCTTAGGTGATCCTCCACGATCCTAAGGCAGGTACCCTAGAACCCCTACATTACAAACAAGAAAACTGAGGCACAGGGAAGTATCTACCACACAGAAGTCATGGGGTGAGATTTCTGGCCTACACTGTCTGATTCCAGAGCTCATGCTCTTGATCACATGTCCATCCACATAAAGATGTCCACATCTGTGGCTCTACTTCAAGAAGGCCAGTTAATGGTCACAGGGCAGGCTTTGCTTCTTCCTTTTCTCACTCCAAGGAGGCCTGAAGGAAACTGGTAAGGCCTTATCAGCCAGTCAATGTTATTACACTTATCATGTCAACTCAGAAAAAAAGAATGCTCTGTTTTCACACAGGGCCTTCTGTGATGATATCTTACAGAGATCCTCAGCCTGCTAACAGTCACTGACAATAATATCTTTATTCATTGTAATTTTATGTCACTTGACTGAATTGTAGCTTGGGAAGCTCACAGCTTATTTAAGCAACAGGTGGGAGAGGGAAGGATGAGAATCCAAGTACCTTAGAAGTGTACAGAAAGGCAGCCACAGGGAAATCACTCTGAGAGTTAAAATAGTCCAAGAAAGCCCTCATTAATTATTAATTGACACCCCCTGAGGACTCCGGTTCTTAAGTCACAGTTTTGTACACTCCCCAGGATGGGAGCTACCCACTCAAACGTGTGTCCTTAAGCCCATATAAAAGGTGCACCATGAAGCCATCCCATAAACCAGTCTATGGAACAGTTCTAGAAACAGTGTAGCTCAGCAGGGTGTCCTGGGTGCAACTGTTTTCTGAGAGTTCAAACTGTATCAGAAAGGAAGAGCTGGAAGATGACAACAGGTGGTTGTGCTAATTGAAACCTGCAGAAGAGATAGTAGCACCCTTCCCTTGTTGAGCAGATTGTGAGAAGTCACGTGGCGTTCTCTGTGAAAGACCGATGAGATGACAAAACAGAGAAGACACTTTCCGAAGAGGGCAAAACCGTGATATGCCACAGGCCCCACAATTAACACGGAATCACAATACTGCAGGGTAAAAAATGATTTCACAGATCTAAAGTTTAAAAGTTGGAGAGTTCTCACAACAGTAGCATAGTTGAAACACATCTGTACTCTCTTTTTATCCAGTGACATACACAAGAGAAATGAAAAGCAGGATTCTAATTTGATTGATTTCTTCTCCCTGTAGCTCTGGAGTGTGCTGGCTCTGGAATGCCTGTCTGGGCGAACTGTGCCCTGCAGCCTTTCACTGGCAGAGCTGCACCTGCCACTCACCTGTGCCCCGCGGTCGTTGACCAGCTCCACAGACCACCTGCCCTCGTACTGAATCCACACGAATATGCCTCCGTCCGCATCACATGTGGCCAGTTTCTGGTAGGGCTCATTCCACCTCACCAGCACAACCTAGAAAACCACCAAGAAGACATTTACCACGGGAAATAAATCCATGGGCTGGGATTATTTCTGTGACATGATCAGACATGAAGAACTAATTAGAATGCAATCAGTAAAGAGAGAAGACTGGGGCCGAATGTGGGGATCAGGGGACGGAACAGCCAGAGCTCACACACAAGAGTCCCACAGGGAACCAGCCCCACTGACACGGCTACCTAACAAAGAGAGATAGCGAAAACATGTTCACTACCATAAAACAAAGAGAGGACCCGGGGCTCATCTGCACCCAGCACCTGCCTTTCACAGATGATCCTTCACCTGCTGGTCCTGTGCTGTGGGGAAATTATTTTAACAACATTTACTACAGATTTGAATTAGGGTATTATTTATTTAGTATGGAAAGAGGAAAGGGTGAGTACTATTTAGGTTAATTTTCCCCCTGAAGCAAAATTTTCTATATCTTTTCTGTTTTACCTTATTTCTGAATAGTTAGCATCTAGATGTGGTTAATTTGGAAGAAAAAAAAATACATATTTGAAGCATCTAAGTTGTTTACAAATTATCACAGAGGAAATATGAAGAAATTATAAGCTTCAAAATTTCTGAGTATAAGAACTTTGTTTTTTAACTTGAAAAATTCTGATCATTTATCTAAAAGGGTAGAAACTCTGGTAGGTGGCTTGTGAGAACAGGTGAATGCTGGAGGAGTTGGAGGGCAGCCTCACAGAGCCCAGTAGAGCAGCAAGGGACCGAAGGTTATGGAATGGTCCCTGAACACCACGAGCCACAAAGCCAACACAGCAGGGCTCACCCTGGAGAAGGCTCCCTGAGGCTGTTCCTGACTGGCCCATCCTGGTAATCACAAATTAATTCAGTCTGACATTCAGCCCACATTTTTTATGTTCATGCTATGTGACTAATAGTGGGTTGGTGACTACGAAACACCCCCACTACTCCCAGGTAAGTTCCAGCTGGGAAGTCAGAACCTCTAGACACGCAGAGCTAGATACTGACATATGCCAATTAAATGAGAGCTATTATTAACCAGCCAGAGTACTCTTGCTATGAATAAAAAAAGTCTGGAACCCTTGTCTGCTCCCAGCATTTTGTACCTTATAGCTAATTATTATAGTTGTGAACATGTGGCACTGGTGTTAATAGTTTCCAAATTCTAATTTATATGTGAAAAGAAAAAGGACTGATGGTTGAAGACTTCCACAATGCCCAGGCCCCCTCCTCATACCCTCTCCCAAGTAAAATTTCTGCTTTTAGATCAACGCATGAATCCCATGACTTCTCAGATCAATGCCATGGACACATCTGATTAGGTCTTTAGCCTTGTGTCAAGGGCACCAGAGGGCTAGGAGGAACTCCTAAAAACCATCTGATTTAGTCTGCCTTGAGCAGTCTTGGTTGGCCACACTTGGTGTTATCTGCACTTGTAAAATGTGTAATACAATCTAATTTTCCAAGAGGAAATTATTGCCCACTTAAAGTGTGAAGACTATCACCATTTTTAAAATAGCAAAACTCAGAGGCAGCTGTGAGGGTGCGATCTTTGAGACCTAGCGATCACTAGGAAACCTGAATCTAGTTAATGGCTCACCCTGCTAAAAGGCACCTTGCATGGATGTGGACACCAAGAACTCACAGGTGGCCCCATCTACCTGTATTTTCCTCTCTGTTGAGACCCTCTTCCTTGCTCTGGTCATACCTCCGGGGATGCAGTGCTTATGTAATCCAGCGTAACTATCAGCTTGTGGACGACACCCCACCCCTCAATCTGTGCTTCTTGAGGAAAGGGATAGAGGCACGTTCACCTTTACATACTGACACACAACCATTTTGAACATGTTGTGCAAACAATAATACATCATTAGAAGTCACAATCCTTGTTCAATTATATATTTGAACTATATAGAAGGTATTGAAAACTATTTCAAGTAGTTTACTTTCAATTCCCAGAGGCATTTGAACGACAGCATATACTGCCTGTCTGCCTGCCTGCCTATCTATGATAAACTAGACACCGTTAGGTGCGAAGGACAGCGATTAAGATGTCTCGTCTCTGTGGAGTTCAGTTTCCTAAACAGACATTAATATAGACCTCTGTACACAGACGCAGTGGGGGGCTCAACACATGTGGGGAGCAGGGCAACAAACCCAGATTCACTTTTGTAGCTTAGTTTAAAAAATCCTGTATTAAAATTACTGATTTTTACAAGTTAGACCAACATCAACAAAAATCCTCAAATGACATTGAATAATGTGTCATGAAATTTGGGATTTCCAAACGGTAAATAAAATCCAGCTTCACAGACTTCCTTCAGATCTGCCAATGATTTGACCCAAGCACTAGAATCCACAAATGTGCATGTGGCTACAATTTGGTCTCTAACACATTAGTTATTTAAGTCCATGGTCATTCCTATACTTCAGAATGGCTACTGTGGAATGGGACATGACAAAGTAAGAACATGATATTGGCTGGGCACGGTGGCACGTGCCTGTAATCCCAGCATTCTGGGAGGCCAAGGCGGGTGGATCATGAGATCAGGAGATTGAGATCATCCTGGCTAACACAGTGAAACCCCTCTTTACTAAAAATACAAAAAAGTAGCCAGGCGTGGTGGTGCGCGCCTGTAGTCCCAGCTACTCGGAAGGCTGAAGCAATAGAATCACTTGAACCCAGGAGGTAGAGGTTGCAGTGAGCTGAGATCGTGCCACTGCACTCCAGCCTGGGTAACAGAGTGAAGACTTCATCTCAAAAACAAAAATAAAAAAATAAAAAAAATAAAAAACCCGATATTCATACTAAATAGTTTTTAAATTATTTCCTTATTTAAATTTAATACCCATGAATACTCATCCACTATGACCCTCTCTGTAAACTAATACTTGATGACAAGATGTCATACTCCAGAGGAGAGAGGCTAGCCACATTATCTGCATTTTTGCCTTTATCATCCATCAACAACAAACCTCTTCTTCATGGAAAAGCCTGCAAAGTCACAGCATAACACAAACACAAAAGAGTGAGGCAAAAAATATTTTTAAATGATTTCTAACGTGAAATTAAAGATTTCTTGGTCTTATGACAACACAGTTGCTGTTGTTGGATAAATGAAATGTTCACAGACTCAATTTCATCTTTCAGAAATTCTTAATCAGTTGAGATGCAGCAGTAAATGGAAACATGGTCCCCATTTACACACTTCTTTGCTTTGAGTTCCAACTAGTATAAACGAATAGGTGAGTAATGCCCTTAAATTAGAGACAGAAATCTTTCCAGTGATTTTTGGTTTAGAAAGAAAGCCAAACTACTAATGCTGTTACTCTCATTTCCTCCCCTGTCTACAATTCCCAGCTGCAGCCTTATCTCCCAGTAGCTTACTTCCTGTTCTCTAAATCCCTCCAGTCTATCTGGCAATGTTAGGACATACCAGAGTGTTGAGGAATTCCAACTGGAGGCCAGCTTAGTTCTCAGTTGCCTGAATTTTGTGCCATGGGCTATGGATCTGCCCAGTCATCCAGAGATAGAGCTTCCCTTCCCTTTTAAAGAAAATGTGACTCTCCTTGACTTGGAGCACCAAAGAACTTCTGTCTTGGGGTCTTAGCTAAAGTGTATGTTCTTTGACTAAAAAGTCAGAGGAAAAGGTTAGTTTTGACCTAGGCCTTTGATGGTTCAAAAAAATACCAATCTATTACCCTCTCCAATATAAGACATGTTCTCTCATTTTAGAGTGTTACTGTTATCAGTAAAGCTATTAAAGGTAGGAAAATCTACACAAAAAACATAGGGTAGAACTGCCGAAAGACTATTTCGGCCATAATCTAAGGTCTTAAGTCAGTCACATCACTTCTTACACCTAGAACTATTTATAGGGAAAGCGAAACAAGCATCCCTTCGCCCATCCCAAGGATGTTCACCTTCTGAGTCAAGAGCCCTCCACATAGTGTTGATAGACGGGAAGCCACCTAAGGGAACGACGAGTGTCACCACTATTCAGAAGGATTTCTCTCAACCTAAAACAAATGTAATTTGAATGAACACTAAATACACACAGCTCAAGTAAGAAATCTCTGTGATTATTATCACTCTGTTCTTATTCTGCAATTTATTAAGTGAACCAGCAACAACTAAAACTGTGCAAGAAAAACAAAATGATTGCCAATTTCATTTTAGACACATTTGGTCATTTAGACAAAGAACCCAAAGCATCCTGAAATAGAGGCTGGAAGAAATTCAACTAGAACAATGGTTCCGCAGACTGCTGCCCCCAGAGATGTCACCGGGAGGTCAGTGCTGAGGAAGGCAGGCTCTGGAGTCTGGCTGCTTGGCTCTGACTCCTGGCCTCGCACCCGCCAGCTGCACGGCTGTGGGCCACCGGGACCTTCTTGCTGCCCCTTTCCTCATTTGCTTGATGCAAGCCATGGTAGCACACCCCTCGCTGAGCTGTGGGGAGTATCATAAGGAAGGACCTCAGACCAGGGATAGGCACACGGCAAACATTCAGCAAATGAGAGCTTTGTGTTATTTATTTACAAACTAGAAATTCCAGAAGATAAAGACTGGTTCAGCACAATATTTACATATATAGTTTCCTCTTCTTTAATAAAAGATAAACATTTTGAAAGGTAATCTCCCTTTCCAGACCCGCCTCCCGCCCCTTGCACCCACTGCCCAACTCTGTAACTTTACAGCAACATCACCACACGCCTCACAGGAACACCCTTCTGCCCCTTGGTGCCGGAAGTTCCAGGCACGCCCGCTTGCTCTGAGTGCAGCACCGTCTGCACAGTCTCGGCACATATGGTACACTGCGCTCCCTCACACAAATGCTCTGCACCAGGCTGAGAACTTTGTAGCTTTTGTTCTATTAAACTGTTCTTGAAAGATGATTAACCGTATCTGTCCCCCCAGCCCCCACCGCTCTCTCTCTCTCAAGAGTAAGATGTTAAAACTGGTTCAAATGAGATGGGGGCGAGGGAGTTTAACAGCTTTATTGAGACAAAATTCACATATCATACAATTCACCCACTGTCAGTGTACAATGCAATGGCTATTAGTATATTCGCAGAGTTGTAAAACCTTTAAAATATATTTTAGAACATCTGCATCATCCCCCAAAGCCCTGTACATTTTGGCTACCACCAACCAAACCCAGCAATATTTCCCTCCAGCCCTTAGCAACCAATTTTCCTCTGTTGCTACAGGTTTGCCTACTCTGGACATTTCAAATAAAACGAATCATAAAATACGTGGTCTTTTGTGACTGGCTTCCTTCTCTTAGTATGTTTTCAAGACTTATCCATGTTGTAGCATATATCAGTGCTTATTTTTAAAATACAGGCCAGTAATATTTCATTGTATTGAGAGACCACATTTTGTTGATCGATTCATCAGCTGATGACCATCTGGGCTGTTCATCAACTTTTAGCTATCATGAGTAATACTGCTATGAACTTTTGTGTACAAGTTTCTTGTATAAACATGTTTCCTTTCTCTCGGGTCTATGCCTAGGAGTGGAGTTGCTGGGTCAAATGATAATTCTATGTTCAACTTTCTGAGGAACTATGGAACTGGTTTCTGACTGTGCCAATTTACATTCCCACTAGCAATGGATGAGGTTCCCAGTTCCTCCAAATTCTCTCTAATACTTGCTGTTACCTGTCTTCTAAAAATGATAGCCACCCTGGTGAGTGAGCAGCAGTTTGATTTGCATTGTGCTGATGACTAATGATGCTGAGCATCTTCTAATGTGCTCACTTCTCAGGTGGTCATTTGTGTATTTTTTGAGAAATGTCTATTCAGATCCTTTGCCCATTTTTACTTGGGTTGTCTTTTCTATTATTCAGTTGTAGGATTCTCTTAAGCCCTCTGAAACACTACCTTTGAGAAAAACTTTAGGTTTTATTTCCAGATAGCCAAATTTATTTCTCTCATTTAAATGTTCACAAATCCGGCTGGGTGCAGTGGCTCATGCCTGTAATCCCAGCACTCAGGGAAGCCAAGGTGTGTGGATCACCTGAGGTCAGGAGTTCAAGACCAGCCTGGCCAACACGGTGAAACCCTATCTCTACAAAAAATACAAAAACATTTGGTCAGACGTGGTGGCAATTGCCTGTAATCATAGCTACTTGGGAGGCTGAGGCAGGAGAATCACTTGAACTCAGGAGGCAGAGGCTGCAGTGAGCCGAGACCATGCCACAGCACTCCAGCCTAGATAAAAAAGTGAGACTCTGTCTCAAAAAAAAAAAAAAAAAAAAAAAATCACAAATTCAGTTCTCAAACACAATTCAATTAATCTCAGATAGCTGACAAGAATCTGTGAATGAAATGGTCCAGAGGCAATAACGGAATTCAGAAAACACAGATCTGTGTTCAGAGCTCCGGAATCCGGGGACCAAGGTGTCTCTAACTAGTTCTGAACCTGCATGTGCTGGGGGATGACCTTCTAGTCCCAGATTCTTTAGGACACTTTCCAGGAAACATAGCTACACATTCCTTCCTGTATTTTCTAAATTTTTTTTTGTTAGAAAATAATGTATCTTCTTATTGGATAGAGTTTATATTATTAGCCAGGACTGAATTAGGAAAAAGAGAAGTCCACACCAAATCTCCTGATATTAATGCAAAATTACCATTCCAGCCTTCTCATCTCTAAGTGGCAGCAAGATTCTTCCATTAAAGCAAGATAAAACAATGTTGAAGAGCTACATTATAATTACGGTCTGCAGGAAACCCAACAGTTAATACTTTCACCTTTGACCATATTTAGGCATTCATCTGCTTCAAAATCCAGTGGAATAGCACTCCCCATGACTCTAACTTCCATTCTTTTCCACTAATCATAGCTGCTGTTTCCTGAGTAAAAATTCTACAGGAAAGTATGTTCAATCACATGCTCTATTCATTAAGCTTGCAAATCACCTTGAAAACCTGTGATCTGAAAACATAAATTCACATTTTTTCTCATCACTACTTTCCACTCACTCTCAACTAAATACCCTTGGTGCATACAGTAGTTATTAGTAGTTAATTTAGAGCTAACACAGACATCATAAACTAACCACTCTGGCTCACAGATGAGGAAAGGTAGGCTAATGAGGTGAACAAACTTTCCTAAGGTCACGAAGCAGGTCCAAGGTTAGGTCAGCGTCCAGCTCAGAGGCTCTGTCTTCTCTCTCTTGTTCAGGGTACCTGTTAACCAAGATGGTGCTTGTGGCCATCAATCACTCAGCCAACGAATATCCAGGAAGCACCACACAGGTGTACCCAGGGAGGACACACAGAGGGAAGAGACGCCTACCTTCAAGGAACACCTGGTGGAACACTCAGAGGAGCCACCTCATTCTTTGCTTTTTAAGCGTATGTTTTTGCTGTCATACTTCTGCAATGCAAAAATGTCCTAGAAAACAACTATCAAATAATTCTGGTTCTGAGGGGAGAAAATAAAATCACACTAAAAAGAAATAGCTAAGATGTTAGTGGTGGTATGTTATAAATGATTTTTATTTAGACTTTTCCTTATTTTCTATTTTCCTGCAATGAACGTAGTTTACTTCCATCTTTTCATACTTCTGAGAAAACTATCTTGGTTAGACAGTGAATCTGAACAATGTATTTTAGCAACAACAAAAAGTTTAGGTCATTTTACATAATTTTACATAGCTTATTTTATCTTCACAAATATCTTGGAGGTACTGCCATTACTAATACCTTATTTCAGACTAGTGAAGCTGAAAAAAGGTTAAAATCTCTCCACAGACTTTTTAACTTAAAAATCTTAGGCAACATTTATGACATATATAACAGTTTTTAAAAAATTTACTATGAAGTGTTCTCATTCAGCTTAAGAAAATATCACCAGTACTATCAAGAGCACTGTGTATTCCTCTCAGACCTCAATCTTTTCTTGTCTGAGGAAAAAAAATGACTTTATGGATATTTCATGTTTTTAATTCACAGGCATTTTTATACCTTAATTATATATATTCATATCCTCAATACATTATTCTTATGGGTTTTTATTTTAAATATTACAGAAAAAATTTAACATACATCAAAGAAGAGCAACTGGGTTTAACAACCTTCCATGTACCTACCATCCAGCTTTAAAATTATCAACATCTTTGCCTGCTGTAAGCTTTAAAAAACTATATATTCTCTTTTTTTTACATTACGGAGTACATGAGATGTTTTGATGCAGGCATTCAATAAGAAATAAGCACATCTTAAGAGAATGGGGTATCTATCCCCTTAGGCATTTATCCTTTGTGTTACCAAAAATCCAATTACACTCTTAAAGTACTTTTAAAAGGTACAATTATTATTGACTATAGTCACCCTGCTGTGCTATCAAATACTAAGTCTTATTCTATTTTTTTTTTTTGTCCATTACCATCCCCACCTCTCCCACCCCAACTTCCTGCGACCCTTCCCAGCCTCTGGTAACTATCCTTTTTCTATGTCCACTAGATCAATTGTTTAGATATTCTGATTCCACAAATAAGTGAGAATGTGCAATGTTTGTCTTTCTGTGCCTGGCTTATTTCACTCAACATAATGATCTCCAGTTCCATTCATGTTGTAGCAAATGACTGGATCTCATTATTTTTTATGGCTGAGTAGTACTCAATTGTGTGTATGCACCACTTTCTTTCCTTCCTTCCTTCCTTCCTTCCCTCCCTTCCTTCCTTCCCTCCCTCCCTTCCTTCCTTCCCCTCTCTCCTTCCCTAGTACTCAATTGTATGTATGCACCACTTTCTTTCCTTCCTTCCCTACCTTCCTTCCTTCCTTCCCTCCCTCCCTCCCTCCCTTCCTTCCCCTCTCTCCTTCCCTAGTACTCAATTGTGTGTATGCACCACTTTCCCTTCCCTTTCCCTTCCCTCCCTTCCTCCCCTCCAACCTCTCCAAGTTTTGCAGTGGCGAGATCTCGGCTCACGGCAACCTCTGCCTTTTGGGTTCGAGCGATTCTCCTGCCTCAGCCTCCAGAGTACCTGGGATTACAGGTGCCCACCATCATGCCCAGATAATTTTTTGTATTTTTTGTAGAGATGCGGTTTCACCAGGTTGGCCAGGCTGGTCATGAACTCCTGACCTGAGGTGATCTGTCCACCTCGGCCTCCCACAGTGCTGGCATCACTGGTGTTAAGACACTGCAGCCAGCCTGTCACATTTTCTTTATCATTCATCTGTTGATGGACAGTTGGATTGCTTCCAAATCTTAGCTATTGTAAACAGTGCTGCAACTGGAGTACACATCTCTCTTTTATATACTGATGTCCTTTCTTTTGCATATATACCCAGCAGTAAAACTGCTGGATCATAAGGTAGTTCTAACAATTTGGAGGTGTTGAGGAACTGCCAAACTGTTCTCCATAGTTGCTGTACTAATTTATATTCCCACCAACAGTGTACAAGGGCTGTCTTTTCTCCACTTCCTCACCAGCATTTGTTATTACCTGTCTTTTGGATACAAGCCATTCTAACTGTGGTGAGATGATATCTCACTATAGTTTTGATTTGCATTTCTCTGATGATCACTGATTATGACCAAATTAGGGTAAATTCTATTAATCCTTAATGGTCTTCCTCTTCATTCCTTTTTGCCAACTCGCTATGGTTTAAAAGTGAACTTGGCAGGGCCTCCATGCCTGCAGCACTCCTGAAATGGGAAGTGACACCGAGGCTGCAGAGAGGCAGCTATAGCTTAAGAGCAGTGGGGAAGGAGGCTGTCCAATCCAAAAAGCTATACCTGAGGTGGGTATGTAAGGGATTCTGGCGCTTCTCCAACGTGGATCTTGAGTGAGGCCTTGACACTGGTACAGGATTTCCTTCAAATATCACTTTCTTTGTGAACATGTCTCCAGCTCTCCTAGGCAGGACTGACTGCTTCCTCCTTCGTGCTCCGAGGCCCTCTGCGTGCCCTTCATTAGTTCACATTGCACGTCTATAAGCCCCACTGCATGTAAGAGGCATGGCCAGACTTCCTGAGCAGAGAATGTGGCCTCCTCTTTTCCCATGGGGAGTCAACAGGCTCAGTGATGCTTACTGGAACAAGCAGGGCATTAACAAGAGCATTCTGGGTGGAGGAAGAGTATCGATAGTGAGGGAACTCAACGTTACCTGGGAAGAAAACAACAGTGGTCTGAACTAAGCGGGGGGTTTTATTCTGGGAAAAGCAGTAATGGTAGCTAACATTTACCAAGGCACTTTTCTCACTCCTTGATAAACCCTCTTTACTTGACATCTTGGGTCAGGTTCCAAATCTTAGCTAAAAGCCTGAGACAGAGGTTCTTATACACTGAGTGATACACTCCAAGCTCTCAGGAAAAAGGCAGTATGGGTAGCAGATGGGGCTTGGGAAGAAGGAGGAAAGGAAGGTTGTGAGAGTGAGACCAGTTCCCTCAGCCGCACACCACAGCAAGCTCTCAGGGCGACCTGCACCAGCCAGTCCCACGTGGAGGCAAGGGGCTGCCTCTTGCGCTCCTGTCAGTCATCAACTGCCAGTCACTGGCTGGGGACGGGGTAGGGCTAGTGGGTAGGAGAGAGAACCAGGTGGCAGCTGAGAGCCCCAGCGGCCTACAGTCACAGTGGATGGGGGATGGGTACACACAACGGTGCCCATGGCACTTGGGTTCCAATATCCCCTCTCAATCTTCCTTTTTCTAGGTCTTCTTCCATCCTCCAAACTCTGAAGGGTTTAGACTCTCAGGGCTCAGCTGTGATCCTACTCTCTTTAGTTTACACTAATTTCCCAGTGACCTGATCTAATCTCACCTTAAAATCCAATGTTTAACCATCTAATAAGCATCGATAACTTCCAAATTCTTATCTTCAATCCCTTAACTCCATATTCTACCCAATCTCTCTACTTGGCATCCCTACTTGATTGTTTAATAGGCAACTCAATTTTGTACACCCCTAACAATTTTCTCTTGATTTATTTTCCTCTAGGGCTATTCCTCTACAGTACTCTCCCTTGTTAATGACCTGTATCTGCTGCGAAGAGTCCTAGGCAGTTCTATGTGGGTTGAAAAGCAGACTTCTCTCCCTGCCCTTCAGGCCCATCAGCTGTGTGGGGGCCTGTCTGGGCAGAGACATGGTGCTGCTGCCTTCCAGGTTAAGACAAGGCTTCTTTCAGTGCTGGATTCCTTCTGTGGTGATTGTTAAGTAAGACATACATAAAAAAACTAAGCCAGCGCAAAAGAGGTGACTCTTAACTTGACCTTTATCACCCCAACTTTGTTTTAATAGTGGATGAAACATGTAAGTCCAACAAACTTTTTTTTAAATTAAATTAAATTAAATTTTTTCTTTTTTTCTTTTTTTTTTTTTTTTTAAGAGATGGAGTTTCACCTCGTTGACCAGGCTGGTCTGGAACTCCAATCTCAGGTGACCCACCAGCCTTGGCCTCCCAAAGTGCTGGGATTAGAGGCATGAGCCACCATGCCCAGTCCCACATGTTTTTTACATATGAACTTAGCACTCCTAAAAATTCCCTTGCCTAAAAACAAACTATAAAAGACACTCAAAGGATTTGTGAATGTGTTTGAAAACACTAATGCCTATATGAGTATTAGCTCTCGGAGTTAACTCCCAAAGGGTAAACGACTTTTACAAAGTTTCTAATAAATTTCAAATTTTAGAATAGTTTTAGGCCTACAAAAAATTTTTGAAGACAGTACAGAGGTCCCATATGCCCCATACCTAGTTTCCCCTATTACGAAATGATTATTAACATCTTACATTAGCATGTATCTTCGTAACAATTAACAAACTAATATGAATATGTTATTATTGACTAACATCTACACTTTATTCAGATTTCCTCTGTTTTTACCTAGTGGCCTTTTTTCCTGTCCCGGAACTTCATCTAGGATACCACATTAAATTTAGTCATCAGGTTTTTATAGTTAGAAACTCTTAACTATGAAAGTTTCTCAGATGTTCCTTGTTTTTGGCAACTCTAACAGTTTTCAGGAGGACTTAGTAGGTACTTCGTAGAATGTCTCTCAACCGGGATTTGTCTTATGTTTTTCTTAGACTAGATTATGGGTCTAAGAAGAGGACCATGGAGGTGAAGTGCTTTTCTCATCACATTGTATCATTGGTATCACCATGACTTATTACTAATGATACTAACATTGATCACTGGCTGCAGAAGTGTCAGGTTTCTTCGCTGTAAAATAACTGCTCCCCCACTCGCGATGGTTCTCTTTGGATGGAAGTAACTGCACAGTACACAATTAAGGGAAGATGAGTTCTGCTCCACCTCCTTGAGGGTAGAGGACCCATGTAAATTGTAACTCTCTGCCAGGGGGATTTGCCCATTCTCCGCATTTATTTATCAGTATGGAGTCATGAATATTTATCTTACTCTTTGGGTTGTAGTGCAATACAAGTTCATTAATTTTGTTGTTCAGATTGTCTACTTATCATATAAAACTTCTCATGTTTTGGATTTTCCTAATACAAGGAAAACACATGTTTTAACTTACAGGTTTAACCTATACATTAAAAGAGATTTGAAAAGACATCTCAAATGCAATTTATGGACCCTTTTTTGGATCTGACTCTTATAACTAAAAAGTCAACTAAAAAGTTGACTCCTGTGTCCCTTTGACATCCCCACCCCCATCAATGTGTATTTGTTTTGTTTTCTGAAAACTACACCTTACTTTCTGATACACCCTACTTCCTAGCCAAGAATGAGACAATTTGAGCATCAAAAATAATTCATATAATGCATCAAAACAAGTATGCTAAAACCCATGAGTCCATGGTAACCCTAAAACAATAAAATCCTCACTGTTAACCTTTGAAGAATGATACAGAACAAACTTATTACTCTGAAAACCAATAAGTGAATGGAAAAACCAAAACCCACATTTATCCTGCCATTACTTGCTAACAGTACTCCATAAGAACCGAACAGTTGATGAGGCAAAGTTTTTCTTTGTGTAAATATTCCAGTTCATAAGGAGTGACGAAATTAGGATAGCATCATTTTGCAATGGCTAAATGATGCAACAGCTCTAGGCAATGACTGTCAAAGGCTGTTGAAATTATCAGGTAGAAGACTGATGGAAATGTAGTATGAATGAATCAAACTGATAAGCCCTAACTCACTGATCCACTTTTAACATCACAAAAAAAATAATGCCATATTACACATCTTCTGATAGAGGTGCATGCAGTAATCTCAAAACAAAACAAAAAAAAAGTCAAACTTCAGTCACTAGATAGATATAACTAGTTTACAAAAAATAAAGAAAATGGAAAAACACATTGAACAACTTTGTGGGGATTTAATCTGGAAAATCCATTTATCATATAAAACTTCTTATGTTTTAGATTTTCTTAATACAAGGAAAACAGATGTTTTAACATACAGGTTTAACCTATACATTAAAAGAGATTTGAAAAGACATATTAATGTAATGCTATTTATGGACTCTTTTTTGGTGGATCTGACTTTTATAACTAAAAAGTAAAAACCACTCATTTTTTTCTAAAAGGCAGGAGGTTTGAACAGACTCTTCACCAAAGAAGAAGATACACAGATGGCAAACAAGCACATGAAAAGATGTTCAACATCATTAGTCATGAAGGAAATGCTATTTAAAACTACGATGAGACAACTCCATACCTAAGAACGGTTAAAATTAACTTTTGAGAATACTTAGCATTTGTATAAGTCCTAGTTTTTCATAATTGATCTTTGTATTTCTCTGATGTAAATTTCATAAATATTAAGCTAGGTCTAATAGTGTCTTCTAACAGAAAGGCTAAAGGATTTAGACTTTATTGGTAACGGAAAGCTACATAAGGCTGTTACTCTTTTTAATATATGTATACTTTATACAAATAGCAAAGAAGTATGATACATGTTACACATCAGGAGCATTCTTTTTGAGGCTTATGGTTACATTTTGGTTAGTATCCATTCAATTGTAAGATTTCTTACAGCCCAGCATTTATTAGAGCCAGGCAGTGCACCTGGAAGAGGAACTGGAGAACACATCAGGATCAAAAGATTTGGGTGTGTGTGGGAGATATGTGAGATTTTAAAAAAGCATATTAAACATAATTGCTTTGCTTTAAAAAAAAAAAAGCTCCCTATTGAAGTACATAATATACAGGCTTTAATTGATTTCTAGTCATTTTCTTTGAAATTTAAAATATTACGAAAGACAGACAAGACGGTTTAATTTAAAAAAAGACTTTTAGGAGAGAGTCCAAGACAGCCATTTAGGAGCAGCTCAGGATTGCAGCTCCCAGCGAAAGCACGGAGGGTGAGTGTACGCTGCATTTCCAGATGGATTTTTATTGCCCAAAGACCAGGCGATTCCCAGGCAGAGGAGTCCCACGGGTCGCCAGCGTGGCTGCTTTGGCTGGCGTGGCAGTTTTCCTCACAAAATACACGGGTCTGGTGCTGTTTTAGCTGGCGATTGGAGCTCCTGGGATAGAGAGTCACCCATTCAACTGATAAAAAAAAAGGGGGGACTGAAACAGGGAGCCAGGCCAGGAGATTCCCGGGTAAAAAAGCACCACGTATCTCAGCGCAGCTGTTTCAGCCAGCGCAGTGGGTCGCTGTATGGGAAATTACACAGATCCCAGCGCCTTTTCAACAGGCAACTGGAACACCTGGGACACAGAGTCGCCTGTTCAACTAAAAAAAAAAAAAAAAGGGCTCTGAGGCAGGGAGCCAGGTGATCAGGCTTGGCTGGTCCTACCCTGACAAAAAAACAGCAATCTGAAACGCTCTGGATTGAGAGTTTCACAGCAAGCACAGCTGAACCTGGGGCGGTCCAGCTCTGTGAGGGAGGGGCGTCCACCATTACACAGGCAGTCCACCTCTACGGAGGTAGTCCGCCATTGCTGAGGCAGCTCGCCATTAGAGAGAGAGTCCACCATTATAGAGGTGGGCCACCATTGCTGAGGCAGTTCTAACTATACCCGTATAAACAGGACTGCAGGGAAGTTCACATGGCAGCTGGGCGGAGCCCAAAGCTGTTCAGCAAAGCATCTGCAGGCAGATAGTGACTAGGCTGCAGGTGATCCCCAGGCAAGCAGGGCCTGGAGTGGACCTCACCAGTCCTACAGCAGAGGGGCCTGAATGTTAGAAGGAAAAGTAAGAAACAGAAAGAAATAACTTCATCATCAACAAACTGGACGTCCACTCAGAGACCCAATCTGAAAGTCAACAACTACAAAGACAACAAGTGGATAAATCCACAAACACGGAAAGAAACCAGTGCAAAAAAGATGAAAACACCCGTAACCAGAACGCCTCTCCTCCTACAAGGGATCACAATTCCTCACCAGCAAGGGAACAAGGCTGGATGGAGAATGAGTGTGATGAATGGACAGAATCAGGCTTCAGAAGGTGGGTAATAAGAAACTTCTCTGAGCTAAAAGAACATGTTCTAACCCAATGCAAAGAAACTAAGAACCTTGAAAAATGATAATGCTAACAAGAATAAACAACGTAGAGAGGAATATAAGTGAATTGATGGAGCTGAAAAACACAACACGAGAACTTTGCGAAGCATGCACAAGTTTCAACAGCTGAATTGACCAAGCAGAAGAAAGGATATCAGAGGTCGAAGATCAACTCAATGAAATAAAACGAGAAGGCAAGATTAGAGAAAAAAGGATAACAAGGAATGAACAAAGTCTTCAAGAAATATGGGACTATGTGAAAAGACCTAATCTACGTTTGACGGGTGTACCTGAATGTGATGGAGAGAATGAATCCAAGAAATACTCTTCAGGATATTATCCAGGAAAACTTCCCCAACCTAGCAAAGCAGGCCAATATTCAAGTCCAGGAAATACAGAGAACACCACAAAGATATTCCTCATGAAGAGCAACCCCAAGGCACATAATCATCAGATTCACCAGGGTTGAAATTAAAGAGAAAATACTAAGGGCAGCCAGAGAGAAAGGCTGGGTTACCCACAAAGGGAAGCCCATCAGACTCATAGCAGATCTCTCAGCAGAAACCCTATAAGCCAGAAGAGAGTGGGGGCCAATATTCAACATCGTTAAAGAAAAGAACTTTCAACCCAGAATTTCATATCCAGCCAAACTAAGCTTCATAAGTGAAGGACAAATAAAATCCTTTACGAACAAGCAAGTACTCAGAGATTTCATCACCACCAGGCCTGCTTTACAAGAGCTCCTGAAAGAGGCACTAAACATAGAAAGAAACAACCAGTACCAGCCACTCCAAAAACATACCAAATGGTAAAAAGCATCAACACAATGAAGAAACTGCATCAACTAATGGGCAAAACAACCAGCTAGCATCAAAATGGCAGGATCAAATTCACACATAACAATATTAACCCTAAATGTAAATGGGTTAAATGCCCCAATCAAAAGACACAGACTGTCAAACTGGATAAAAAGCCAAAACCCATCAGTGTGCTGTATCTAGGAAACGCATCTCACAAGCAAGGATACACAAAGGCTCAAAATAAAGGGATGGAGGAAGATTTACCAAGCAAATGGAGAGCAAAAAAAAGCAGGAGTTGCAATTCTTGTCTCTGATAAAATAGACTTCAAACCAACAAAGATCAAAAGAGGCAAAGAAGGACATTATATAATGGTAAAAGGATCAATGCAACAATAAGAGCTAACGATCCTAAATATATACGCACCCAATACAGGAGCACCCAAATACATAAAGCAAGTTCTTAATGACTTACAAAGAGACTTAGACTCCCACACAATAATAGTAGGAGACTTTAACACCCCATTGTCAATATTAGACAGATCAATGAGACAGAAAATTAACAAGGATATCCAGGACTTGGATTCAGACCTGGACCAAGCAAACCTAATAGACATTTACAGACCTCTCCACCCCAAATCCACAGAATATACATTCTTCTCAGCACCACATCACACCTACTCTAAAATTGACCACATAATTGGAAGTAAATCACTCCTCAGCAAATGCAAAAGAACGAAAATCATAACAAAAAGTCTCTCAGAGCACAGTGCAATCAAGTTAGCACTCAGAATTCAGAAACTAACTCAGAACTGCACAGCTTCATGGAAACTGAACAACTGGCTCTTGAATGATGACTGGATAAACGATGAAATGAAGGCAGAAATAAAGATGTTCTTCAAAACCAATGAGAACGAAGACACAACGTACCAGAATCTCTGGGACACATTTAAAGCAGTCTCTAGAGGAATATATATAGATAGCAATAAATGCCCACATGAGAAGCAAGGAGAGATCTAAAATTGACACCCTATCATCAAAATTGAAAAAGCTACAGGAACAAGATCGAAAAAACTCAAAACCTAGCAGAAGATAAGAAATAAACTAAGATCAGAGCAGAACTGGAGGAGATAGAGACACGAAAAACCCTTCAAAAAATCAATAAGTCCAGGAGCTGGTTTTTCAAAAAGATCAACAAAATAGACAGACCACTAGCCAGATTAATAAAAAAGAAAAGAGAGAATAATCAAATAGATGCAATAAAAAAACGATAAAGGGGATATCACCACAGATTCCACAGAAATACAAACCATCATCAGAGATTATTACAAACAACTCTATGCACATAAACTAGTAGACCTGGAAGAAATGGATAAGTTCCTGGACACTTGCATCCTCCCAAGCCT